>JAACNH010000085.1:436791-504080 GCA_019447015.1 Hymenochirus boettgeri
TTTTTTCTTTGGTTTTTATTCCTACAGTCTAACAAAGTGCCAGTAGTCCAGCACCCTCACCATGTACACCCACTTACACCTCTCATCACCTACAGCAATGAGCACTTTACACCAGGGAACCCTCCACCGCACTTACAGGCAGACGTGGACCCCAAAACAGGTGAGTTCCTGTGCTATTCCTTATCGTGGTGATAAGTAATGCAGTCACATCCCAATTGAACCCGTTGGTGATTTTAGGAACTGCCTGGAGGGGGCGCTATAATCCCCATTAATTACAGCATTGCATTTCAGCTGTGGGTTTGTGTATTATAAATGTGGATATAGGACATATTGATTATACATGTGCATCATATAGCAACGTAGCATACATCTCAGCAGCCTATTGGCACAATAACCCTGGTTTTCTTAACCCCACCCCTAATCACAGGCCACACCCCAAGCCACACCCATTTCAGAGTGAAGTGTGGGTGGGGAGTGAAGACTACGAACTGTATAAAACATTTAACTGTAAAGTTAAAGGGAATCTAAACTGGAAAAGTATTTGTATTAAATTGCCCATTACTGAATACTTTCTTCCCAACTATCACTGTAACGTTTGTTGACCTGTCCCCTATTCATCATCAAATTTGAACTTGATCTTCCATTTCTGCTGTCAATCAAGTGCCTTATTACCATAAACTCTTCTGCTATGTGCAGTGAGGGGCGACAGTGTGTGAAATGCATTCCCTCTTCTAGTGCAGGCTTCTAGTGATTACTGAGCATGCTTGCACTCACATAAAGGGGGCGTCGGTTAAGAGTGGGAGGGGGAATGTTTTGCTTGAGCAAAACAAGTAATTAATTAAAGGCAACATGTTACATTTATTCATTTATATATTAAAATGAGGTAAAGTATTTATCAAGGGTATGACAGATATTTATATACATCGTCTCTTTCCATATATATTTAAATACATCCTATCTTTGCATTATATTTGATGCCAGTTGATTGTTAATCGGCCATTTGCAGCAGGAGAATTTAATAGGTTTTTACCTTTGTTTGTCCTTTATTGACGTGCTGTGGATATTAGTTTCATTTCTGTCTCCCTAGGAATTCCGCGCCCTCCACACCCTCCGGACATCTCCCCGTATTATCCGTTATCCCCAGGCACGGTGGGACAGATTCCCCATCCGCTAGGATGGTTAGTACCACAGTAAGCAGTTCCAGGATTCTTTTACCCCTTGTCTTTATACCTGTGTCTTTAAAAGAACCTTAATGTATTTTGTGCATATTAAAAAAATGTATTTTGTTTATTTACTACCGACCTAATAGACTAAAACCGCAAAGTTCTCCGCCATAGTTACACTAGCGGCTAAATTTACACGGGGAGTACATGATTCCCTATATTTTACACATGGAGTATATTATTCCGTATATTTCACAACAGGGAGTATATTTCCTCTATATTTTACAACATGGAGTATATTGTTCCCTATATTTCACAACATGGAGTATATTATTCCGTATATTTCACAACAGGGAGTATATTTCCTCTATATTTTATAAGGTATATGTTTATTTAATAGCGCCACTTGGGGACCGCAGCGCTGTACATTTATAACAATACAGATTATACAGTAGTTTATGTATATTGTTTAATTTATATAGGCCACTTGGTACACCAGCGCTGTACATATATCACTACAGATTTACCGTATGTATGGATATGTTTTATTATATAGCGGCCCGTTGGGGACACAGCCTTACATAACAATAGATAACAGTATGTAGATCTAGTTTATATATATAGCGGCCACTGGGGCACAGCGTGTACATGATAAAAGAACAGATATAACAGTAGTATGTAATGTTTATTTATCAGCGCCACTTGGGACGCAGCGCTGTACATTATAACAATACACGATTATGCAGTAGGTAGATATGGGTAATTTAATAGCGCCTTGGGTACGCAGCGTTCTGTAGCATTTATAACAAATACAGATTATACAGATGTATTAAATGTTTTTTTTTATAGCACCACTGGGTACACAGCGCTGTACACCTATAATAACAATACGATGTATACAGGTATGTATGTATGATGTATTTTATATAGCGCCACTTGGGGAACAGACGCTGTAACATAAACAATACAGATTATACAGTTGTATGTATATGTTATTTATATAGCGCCACTTGGGGACCAGCGCGTCATTATAAAACAATAAGATATACAGTACTGTATGTATATGTTTATTTAATACGCGCCACTGGGGACACAGCGCTGTACTTATAACAAACAGAGTTATACAGTATGATTGTATATGTTTATTTAATATAGCGCCACTTGGGGACACAGGGCGTAACATTATAACCAATACAGATTAACAGATGTATGTATATGTTTATTTAATAGCGCACACTTGGGTACACAGCGCTAGTCATTCATAACAATACGATTAACAGTAGTATGTATATGTTTAATAGCGCCACTTGGGTACACGGTCGCTGTTACATTCTAACAAATACACAGTTATACAGTTGTATGTCATATGTTATTTATCATAGCGCCACTTGGTACCACAGCCGACTGTAACAATTAACAATACAGATTATCAGTATGTCTGTATTGTTTTTTATATTGCCGCCACTGGGTACACAGCGCTGTAATTATAACATACAGATTATTACAGTTATGTATGTATAGTTTATTTACTATACGCCAACTTGGGTACACAGCGCTGTAATTAACAAGCTACAGATATATCGCATATGGTATGTATATGTTTATTATATAGCGCCACTTGGGGACACAGCGCTGTACATTTATAACAATACAGATTATACAGTATGTACGTATATGTTTATTTATATAGCGCCACTTGGGTACACAGCGCTGTATATTATAACAATACAGATTATACAGTATGTATGTATATGGCGCCACTTGGGTACACAGCGCTGTACATTATAACAATACAGATTATACAGTATGTATGTATAGTTTATTATATTCCGCACTTGGGTACACGCGCTGTACATTATAACAATAAGATTATACAGTATGTATGTATATGTTTATTTATATAGCGCCACTTGGGTACACAACGCTTGTACATTATAACAATACAGGTTATACATTTGTATGTATATGTTTATTTATATAGCGCCACTTGGGGACACAGCGCTGTACATTATAACAATACAGATTATACGTATTATGTATGTTTATTTATATAGCGCCACTTGGGTACACAGCGCGTGTACATTATAACAATACAGATTATACAGTATGTATGTACTATTATTTATGTTATATAGCGCCACTTGGGGACACAGCGCTGTACATATAACAATACAGATAACAGTAGTATGTATATGTTTATATAGCGCCACTTGGGTAACGGCCTGTACATATCAACAACAGATTATAGAAGTATGTATTTAATGTTTATTTATATAGCGCCACTTGGGTACACGGCGCTGTACTTATAACAATACAGATTATGCAGTATATAGTATATGTTTATATAGCGCCACTTGGGTACACAGCGCGTATCTTATACAATACAGATTATACATATGTATATGGTTTATAGAGGGTCACTTGGTGTCTATATATAAAATAAGTGAGGTGGTGCTTGACAATTGTGAGGAAAGAGGGTCCCTGCCCTGAAGAGCTTACAATCTAGAAAGTTACAAGTAACAACAAATAATCGGGAACATTGAACATTTCAGCAAGCTGAACACACCTAGTGCTTTTTCCTCCTGACCGAACCGTTCGTCTTTCGAACGGTCGGCCAGGAGGAAGGGACTGTCGGTTGCGGCAAAAAGCAGCCGCGTCCGATAGTACCCCGACCGATCGTGCGTTCATAGAGGACCGCACGACTCGGACGAGGTTTTCCCCCTGTCAGATCGTCCGATTCGGACGAACGGTCGATCGGACATGGGCACATTCGGATTCGATAATTTCGGTCCCGATACACGAACTATCGGTCGATCGGACCGAAATATCTATGTGTGTACCCAGCTTTTTGCCGAACTCAGGCCCTTTTCTCCCCTCTCTCTTGCCATGGCCCAGATACGGGAGGCTCTATAAATGGGAACAGTAATGTGAATCATAAGTTTACTTTAAGGGCAAAGGGCTTTCAAGGAAATTTCCTATCCTTGAAGTTGATGTCAAATTTTGTTATAGCAACAGCTTGTCTGGGGGGATGCAGTCACCTTCCTATCCTGTTTCTCTCTTAGCTATGCAATTGACTTTTAGGTGCATTGTCAGCTGGAGAGGCCACTTGAGGCCCCTGGGAGTTGTAGTTTCACATCCATGATAACTACAATCACAGATCTTCAACAATGAAGAATGCAAATGGCAAGATACGGAAATACAATGTATCAATTGGTAGAATGTGCATGTTCAGTGGAATTGATACCTTGTATCTCCTGTATCTTATATCTGACACGGATACATTGTATCGATTTGTAAACAGATGGTATTGTGTTTAATGGTCTGGCAGTATTGGTACCACGCTACGTGGGCATCTTTGGTTGGGATGGAAAAACCTTGTGTTAATGGGCTTTAAATTGAAGGAATGGAACATTATTTTATTGTGTTAATTAACATTCTATCACCTGCAGCTTGGAAGGAGCTACAATTCCCATCATCCCTCTGGAACGCCCAGTTTTGAGCTATTAGAGTATCTTGATGAAAGTAGAGAGCCTAGAATGTCACCCATGGAATTGTGGGGTTTATTGTATTCCGACCTTAAGACGTTCTGGAACTGCTGGGCTAAATGAGGTTCTGGGCTTTATCTACCAAATGTATAATTTTATTGATATTACAGCGAGATGCCCGATCGTTTATTTTATTTTTGTGGTTCCCTGTGCAGCATAAAATACAGTCGGGGTAATAATATAGAAATAAAAAGTAAAAAAACACATGGTTGTTGCTCCAGCGCCCTCTTTCTGGTCCAGGGCCTAGCGAATAGAAAGACCCGATCTACAACAAGCACTTTTTCCCTTGGTTAAAATCCAGACTGAAGTGGGTGGAGCTTGAAACAAAATAGTGTGTAGATTTCCGGTAAACTTAGCCTCGCAATTTGCGGAAAACTTGTCGGCACGCCATGACTGACAGTGGCGGTAAACACAGCGATGAAAGGCGTCAGGAAGGAGCTTGATTCTCTCGGGCAACGTTTGATATTTTATCATAAATTTCATCGTCTCATTACGTTGAACCAGAGATTCATGGATACATTTCTTTCTTCCACCTTTGGGGGGGTGTAAGGGAAGTAGCAACAGGTTGCATTATCGTTTTAACTAGCCCGTCCTACTGGGTTCCCTCTGATATCAGGACAAGCTGCTTATGGAAATGAAGACGCTATCTGCAACTTTAATCCGCTATGCATTTGTACAAGAGCCTCTTTACTGCGCCGTCTCTAATTGGTTAAATGTTCCGTCTGTGAGATTTAACTAAATTCCTCCATTGGGAATTAGGATGTTAGGGGTTGGGATTACTGAGCCTTGTATCGGCTGTTGTAGTCAGGTGGGTTTAGTTCATAGCAAGTGGCCTTTGTTCTACTTAAAAAGAAGGAAAACGATTCTCCGTGGCCTGAGACGCTGGGGGACGGGCCCTAAATAGTGCACAGAGGGCCCCTACAACTAGTGATATCTGAATGGATCTCATCCTGGATTCACATTTTGTCATATTTAACCACTATATGCATAGTATTTCTTAACGTACAGTATGAGGGTATAGCTTATTTTATGTACGAACATTCCTTCTCTGTATATAACAATGGGTGGGAGCTGCCATGTGTTTCCCTAGACTGTACAGTATGATGGTTAGCTTATGTATGTACAAACATCCTTTCGTATTTAATATTTAAATTGGGAGGGACTGCCATATTGTTTCCCTTAGACCAGTTACAGTATGAAGGGTATAGCTTATTTATGTACAGAAAATTCCTTCCGTATATTTATAACATATGGGTGGAGCTGCCATAGTTTTCCCTTAGACAGTACTATAGGTATAGCTTATTGTATGTACAGACATTCCTTCTCTGTATATTGATACTATGGGTGGGGAGCTGCCATAGTGTTTCCCTTAGACAGTACAGTATGAGGGTATAGCTTATTGTATGTACAGAACATTCCTCTCTGTATATTTATATTATCATTGTGGGGAGATGCCATAGTGTTCCCTTAGACAGTACATAGAGGGTATAGCTTATGTGTGTACAGAACCTTCCTCTGTATATTTATTTTATACATATGGGTGGGAGCTTCCATAGTTGTTCCCTTAGACAGTCAGTATGAGGTATAGCTTATTTTATGTAAAACATCCTTCTCTGTATATTTATCATATGGGTGGGAGCTGCCATGTATTTCCCTTAGACAGTACAGTATGGGTTGTAAGCTTATTTTATGTACAGAACATTCCTTCTCTGTATATTAACATATGGTGGGAGCTGCCATAGTGTTTCCTTGACGTACAGTATGAGGGTATAGCTTATTGTATGTACAGAACATTCCTTCTCTTATATTATATTTACACTATGGGTGGGAGATGCTCATACTGTTTCCCTTAGACAGTACAGTATGAGGGTATAGATTTGTGTGTACAGAACATTCCTTCTCGTATATTTATACATATGGGTGGGAGCTGCCAATATGTTTCCCTCTAGACAGTACAGTAGGAAGGTTATAGCTTAGTGTGTATATACAGAACATTCCTTCTCTGTATATTTCATACATATGGGTGGGAGCTGCCATATATGTTTCCCTTAGACAGTACAGTTAAGGTATGCTTATTGTTGTACAGAACATTCCTTCTCTGTATATTATATTTATACATGGGTGGGAGTGCCATATTGTTTCCTTAGACAGTACAGTATGAGGGTAGACTTATTGTGTGTACAGAACATTCCTTCTCTGTATATTATTCATATGGGTGGGAGCTGCCATATGTTCCCTTAGACAGTACGTATAGGGTATAGCTTATTGTGTGTAAGAACATTCCGTTCTCTGTATATTTATATTATACATATGGGTGGGAGCTGCCATATTGTTTCCTTAGACAGTACAGTATGAGGTATAGCTTTATTGTTGTAAGAACATTCCTTCTCTGTATATTTATCATATGGGTGGGAGCTGCCATATGTTTCCCTTAGGACAGTACAGTATGAGGTATAGCTTATTGTATGTACAGACATTCCTTCTCGTATAATTTTATATACTTGGGGGGAGCTCATACTGTTTCCCTTAAGACGTACAGTATAGGGTGGTAGCTTATTGTAGTACAGACATTCCTTCTCTGTATATTTATATTTATACATATGGGTGAGAGCTGCATATTGTTTCCCTTAGACAGTACAGTATGAGCATATAGCTATTGTATGTACAGAACATTCCTTCTCTGTATATTTATTAATACATATATGGGTGGGAGCTGCCATATTGTTTCCCTTAGACAGTACAGTATGAGGGTATAGCTTATTTTATGTTCAGAAAAATTCCTTCTTGTATATTATTATTTAACATATGGGTGGGAGCTGCCATATGTTTCCCTTAGACAGTACAGTATGAGGGTATAGCTTATTGTGTTACAGAACATTCCTTCTCTGTATATTTATACATATGGTGGGAGATGCCATAGTGTTTCCCTTAGACAGTACAGTATGAGGGTATAGCTTATTGTATGTACAGAACATTCCTTCTCTGTATTTTATACTATGGTGGGAGCTGCCATAGTGTTTCCCTTAGACAGTAAGTATGAGGGTTAGAGCTTATTGTATGTACAGAACATCTCTTCTCTAGTATTTATATTTATACAATGGGTGGGGAGCTGCCATAGTGTTTCCCTTAGACAGTACAGTATGAGGGTATAGCTTATTGTGTGTACAGAACATTCCTTCTCTGATATTTATTTATACATATGGGTGGGAGCTGCCATATTGTTTCCCTTAGACAGTACAGTATGAGGGTATACTTATTGTGTTTAAGAACATTCACTTCTATGTATTTATTACATAGGGTGGAGATCCTAGTGTTTCCCTTAGACAGTACACGTATGAGGTATAGCTTATTGTATGTACAGACATTCCTTCTCTGTATATTTATACATATGGGTGGGAGCTGCCATAGTGTTTCCCTTAGTACAGAATACAGTATGAGGGTATAGCTTATTGTATGTACAGAACATTCCTTCTCTGTAGATTTATTTATATACATATGGGTGGGAGCTGCCATAGTGTTTCCCTTAGACAGTACAGTATGAGGGTATAGGCTTATTGTGTGTACAGAACATTCCTTCTCTGTATATTTTATTTAATACATGGGTGGAAGCTGCCATATGGTTTCCCTTAGACAGTATAGTAAAAAGGGGGGTATAGCTTATTGTGTGTACAGAACATTCCTCTCTGTATATTTATATTTATATTTATACATATGGGTGGGAGCTGCCATAGTGTTTCCCTTAGACAGTACAGTATGAGGGTATAGCTTATTGTGTGTCACAGAACATTACCTTCTCTGTCTATTATATATGTATACATATGGGTTGGGGAGACTTCCATATTGTTTCCCTTAGACACGTCAGTATGAGGGGATGTGCCTTATATCCCGGATGTACAGAACATTCCTTCTCTGTAATATTTATACATATGATGGGAGCTGCCATAGTGATTCCCATAGACAGTACAGTGAGAGTGTATTCTAATTGAGCTTACAAATACATACACAATTTTAGTCCTGTATTTTATTACAATTTGTCAGATTTCAACAGGAAGCTCTGATTCAAGAAAACCTGTGTCCTCTCCGTTCTGGAATTACACACAAACACAGTGGTGTGGATTGCAACCATTTCTTTATTTTCTTTGTTTGTCAGTTGATGACCTTTATATATGTATAGTATGAACCTAGAACACAATATACTATATTTATGTATATCAACATTTTACTATCATTATACCTGTATATAACCTTTAACTATATATTGTACAATGTATACAAACCTATTAATCTTTATTATAATACTTGTATAACCTATACTATTTTCAGTTATATACGTATATAAACGTATACCGGTAACCTATATAATCTATTATCTACAGTATATACACTAACTATATTTGATATACAGTATAATACCTATAACTATACTATATTTTGTATAATAACCTAGTAACTATATTTCTGTATAGAACCTATAACTAAACAGTATATCTGATATAACTATACCTATACATTATATCTGTATATACTTAAACCGTACATTATATTCCCTATTAACCTATAACTATACATTATATTCTGTATATAACTATAACTATGTATTATATTCAGTATATAACCTATAACTATACATTATATTCCTATATACCTATACTATACATTATATTCCTATATACCTATACCTATACTTATACTCTGTATATAACCTATAACTGTACATTATATTCTGTATATACCCTATAACTTACATTATATCTGTAATAACCTATTCTGTACATATATTCTGTATATAACCTATAACTGTACATTATGTTCTGTATATAACTATAACTGTCATTATCTTCTGTAATAACCTATACTGTACATTATATTCTGTAATACCTATAATACATTATATTCTATATATAACGGTATAACTATACATTATATTCTGTATATAACCTATACCTATACATTATATTCTGTATATTAACCTATAACTTGCATTATATTCTTTTAAACCTATAACTGTACATATATTCTGTATATACTATAACTGTACATTTATTCTGTATATAACTATAACTGTACTTATATTCGGTATAAACTATAACTGTACATTATATTCTGTATATAACCTATAACTGTACATTATTTCTGTATATAACTATAACTGTACATTATATTCTGTAATAAACTATAACTGTACATGATATTCTGTAATATACCTATAACTGTACATTTATTCTGTATATAACCTATACTGTACATTCTTTCTATAACCTATAACTGTACATTATATTCTGTATATAACTATAACTATATATTATAATTCATTATATAACCTATAACTACTATATATTTATTCCGTATATAACCTATAACTAACATTATATTCCCTATATAACCTATAACGTATACTTAATATCCCTATATAACCTATACTACATTATATTCGGTATATAACCTATAACTTGTACCTTATATTCTGTATATAACCTATAACTGTACATTATATTCTGTATTAACCTATAACTGTACATTATAATCTGTATTACCTATAACTGTACAATTATATCTGTATATAACCTATAACTGTACATTATATTCTGTATATAACCTATAACTGTACAATTATATCTGTATATAACCTAAACTGAATTATATCTGTATAACTATACTGTGCATTATATTCTGTATATAACCTATAACTGTGCATTATATTTGTATATAACCTATAACTGTCATTATATTCTGTATAACCTATAACTGTCATATTTATTTTGTATATAACCTATAACTGTACATTATATTCTGTATATAACCTATAACTGACATTATATTTGTATATAACCTAGTTGTACATATATCTGATATAACCTATAACTGTACATTATATTCGTATTCACCTATACGTAATTATTTCTGTTAAACCTATAACTGTAACATTATATTCTGTATATACCTATAACTAAAATACATTATTTCTGTATATAACCTATAACGTCATTATATTCTGTATATGACCTTAACTGTACATTTATTTTTGTATATAACCTATACTGACATATATTTCTGTATATAACTATAACTGTGCATTATATTCTGTATATAACCTATAACTGCACATTATAATCTGTTATATAACCTATTACTGTCTTATATCTGTATATACCTATACTGTACATTTTTATTTGTATATAACCTATAACTGTTACATTATATTCCTGTATATACCTATAACTGTACAGTTATTCGTATATACCTATTACTGTACATTATATTCTGTATAAAACCTAACTGTACATTATATTCTATATAACTAAATTCTATTATTTCTGTATATACCTATAACTGTACATTATAATTCTGTATATAACCATAACTGTACATTATATTCTGTATATAACCTATAACTGTGCATTATATTTCTGTTATCACCTATAACTGTACATTATATCTGTAATTAACCTATACTGTTCATTATATTCTGTAATATAAACCTATAACTGTGCTTATATTCTGTATATAACCTATAACTGTGCATTATATTCTGTATATAACCTATAACTGTGCATTATATTCTGTATGTAACCTCTAACTGGTGCATTATATTCTAATAACCTATAACTGTACATTATATTCTGTATATAACCTATAACTGTACATTATATTCTGTATATAACCTATAACTGTGCCATTATATTCTGTATATAACCTATAACTGTGCTTATATTCTTATATAACCTATACTGTCACTTATATTCTGTATATACCTATAACTGTACATTATATTCTGTTATATAACCTATAACTGTACATTATATTCTGTATATAACCTATAACTGTACATTATATTCTGTATATAACCTATAACTGGTCATTATATTCTGTATATAAACATAACTGTACATTATATTCTGTATATAACCTATAACTGTACATTAATTCTGTATATAACCTATAATGTGACTTATATTTCTGTATATACCTATAACTGTCATTATATTCTTATATAACCTATAACTGTACATTTATTCTGTATATCACCTATAACTGTACATTATTCTGTATATAACCTATAACTGTACATTATATTCTGTATACCTATACGTACATTATATTTATAACCTAATGTACTTATATTCTGTAATAACCTATAACTGTGCATTATATTCGTATATACTATAACTGTACATTATATTCTGTATATAACCTATCTGACATTATATTCGTATATACCTATAACTGTACATATATTCTGTATTAACCTATAACGTACATTATCTCTGTATATACACCTATAACTGTATTATATTCTGTATATAACCTATAACTGTACATATATTTCTGTATATAACCTATACTGTACATTATATCTGTAATAACCTATACTGTACATTATATTCTGTTATAACCTATAACTGTAACATTATTCTGTATATAACCTATTACTGTACATTATATTCTGTATATACCTATAACTGTACATTAATTAAAATAAACTATAACATCTTGCACTATTATCTGTGTATTCCAGCCATACCCTGTCCGTACTGTAGGTAGTATATTATAATAGCACGTCAGTAGGTGGCCCCACTGTAAGGGGCTGTTGGTAAGAGATGGTGACAGGAGGGTTTTTAGCAGAGTAGCCTAGAGCGGTCTTACGGTCCTGGGTAGATTTATTTTCCTTCTAACCTTTTTTCTTTGGTTTTTATTCCTACAGTCTAACAAAGTGCCAGTAGTCAGCACCCTCACCATACAACCCACTTACACCTCTCATCACCTACAGCAATGAGCACTTTCACCAGGGAACCCTCCACCGCACTTACAGGCAACGTGGACCCAAAACAGGTGAGTTCCGGTGCTATTCCTTATCGTGGTGATAAGTATGCAGTCACATCCCAATTGAACCCGTTGGTGATTTTAGGAACTGCCTGGAGGGGGCGCTATAATCCCCATTAATTACAGCATGGCATTTCAGCTGTGGGTTTGTGTATTATAAATGTGGATATAGGACATATTGATATACATGTGCATCATATAGCAACGTAGCATACATCTACAGCCTATTGGCACAATACCCGGTTTCTTACCCCACCCCTAATCACGCCACACCCCAACCACCCATTTCAGAGTGAAGTGTGGGTGGGGAGTGAAGACTACAACTGTATAAAACATTTAACTGTAAAGTTAAAGGGAATCTAAACTGGAAAAGTATTTGTATTAAATTGCCCATTACTGAATACTTTCTCCCAACTATCACTGTAACGTTTGTTGACCTGTCCCCTATTCACATCAAATTTGAACTTGATCTTCCATTTCTGCTGTCAATCAAGTGCTTATTACCATAAACTCTTCTGCTATGTGCAGTGAGGGGCGACAGTGTGTGAAATGCATTCCCTCTTCTAGTGCAGGCTTCTAGTGATTACTGAGCATGCTTGCACTCACATAAAGGGGGCGTCGGTTAAGAGTGGGAGGGAGAATGTTTTGCTTGAGCAAAACAAGTAATTAATTAAAGGCAACATGTTACATTTATTCATTTATATATTAAAATGAGGTAAAGTATTATCAAGGTATGACAGATATTTTAATACATCGTCTCTTTCCATTATATTAAATACATCTTCTCTTATGGCCAGTTGTTGACATTGCACAGGAATTTAATAGGTTTTTACCTTTGTTTGTCCTTTATTGACGTGCTGTGGATATTAGTTTCATTTCTGTCTCTAGGAATTCCGCGCCTCCACACCCTCCGGACATCTCCCCGTATATCCTTATCCCAGGCACGGTGGGACAGATTCCCCATCCGCTAGGATGGTTAGTACCACAGTAAGCAGTTCCAGGATTCTTTTACCCTTGTCTTATACCTGTGTCTTTAAAAGAACCTTAATGTATTTTGTGCATATTAAAAAAATGTATTTTGTTTATTTACTACCGACCTAATAGACTAAAACCGCAAAGTTCTCCGCCATAGTACACTAGCGCTAAATTTACACGGGGATACATGATTCCCTATATTTCACAACATGGAGTATATTATTCCGTATATTTCACAACAGGGAGTATATTTCCTCTATATTTTACAACATGGAGTATATTATTCCCTATATTTCACAACATGGAGTATATTTATTATTCCCTATATTTCACAACAGGGAATATATTATTCCATATATTTCACAACATGGAGTATGTTATTCCCTATATTTCACAACATGGAGTATATTATTACCAATATTTCACAACATGGAGTATATTTATTATTCCATATATTTCACAACATGGAGTATGTTAATCCCTATATTTCAAAACCTAGAATACATTATATCTTATATTTTACAACAGCGTGTACATCATTCGCTATAATTTACAACTGGGAGTACATTATTCCTTATATTTTACAATAGGTAGTACCATATATACTCGAGTATAAACTTTCATACCTTGTCCAGCGGCCGCGCAATCCGCATCCTCAGTGCGCATCCGGATGATGTCACTAACGGGCGCCTCTCACTTTGCGGTGCCGAGTAGTGACATCATCCGGATGCGCACTGAGGATGTGGAGCAAGGAGCGAGCGGCGCCGGACAAGGTATGAGAATACAACAGACACCAGGGCAATATTTACAAATAAGAGAAAAACCTTCTTTATTTGTGCATACTGTATGCACAAATAAAGGAGGATTTACCCCTATTTGCAAGTATTTGCCACTTAAGATTGTTTGTAGTTTCCAAGCATCTTAAGTGGCAAATACTAACCCGCTCGGTTTATACTCGAGTCAATATCTTTTTTCTCCTTTTTTAGCTAAAACTAGGTACCTCGGTTTATACTCGGGACGATTTATACTTGAGTATATACGGTACATTGTTCCCTATAATTTACAACTGGTAGTACATTATCCGCTATATTTTACAATGGGGAATGTCTTTCTGCCCTAGTAAATTTCACATTACTGACCCACTGAAATTAAACTCCAGCCTACAGTGAAATTACTGTCAGCCTCCCCCATTGAGCCTCCCCCATTGAGCCTCCCCCATTCACGACATTGGGTTCATTTCACAAAATCTAATACTATTTGTTTTACTCTTTAGTGTTTTATATTTTCATATATTTGACACCAAGTCACGAAATCCATAATAGACTTTCCCATTTTTGATCCCTGGTTCCCTGTAATAATGAATCATGGTGACGAGCTGTGACCGTCTATTGCTGCTTCTACAATAGGATTTGGGGACTTTCACCCTGGAAAATCTTGTCAACATTTATTAGCCTGACAAAAGGCTACAAATTAATCTCTGTTAATTTAATGTTTTCTCCCTGAGATCTAAATAGCGATGGAGACCCTGAGCGCCGCTCGAGTCCTTTGATTTTACTGCACTTTATTTTGGTATAAATTTCCATTCATTATTGGGTTTCTTTGGCTGTGTTACTCTCAATTAGTGTGATTGCTCCATTGAAGCAGGCGAGACTTTAATTATCAGAACAAAACACCTAGATCCTGCTTGGGGATTGGGGGCCGATATTGACACAAGCCGAGGTTAT
This sequence comes from Hymenochirus boettgeri, assembly GCA_019447015.1. Taxonomy (NCBI): domain Eukaryota; kingdom Metazoa; phylum Chordata; class Amphibia; order Anura; family Pipidae; genus Hymenochirus; species Hymenochirus boettgeri. The sequence continues at coordinate 452,020 of JAACNH010000085.1, forward strand.
AAAATTTAATTAGCCGCCCGTATTAGATTTGCGGCATTAAAAATTGTTCCGCGTCTCCCTTCGCTTTGATCTGCGTTGCGCAATTCCCAAGATTTCTGTCGGCAGGAGGAGAATTTTCACTTTTTTTGTTTCTTTTTTACCTTCTCAGGCAAGGTCAGCCAGTTTACCCAATCACCACCGGAGGATTCCGGCACCCCTACCCTACCGCACTTACTGTCAATGCTTCCATGTCAAGGTGAGTGTCTGCTCATTCACAGGCTTTTGTTTAGATTCTACGTTGTCTGTAAATGCTAATGAATGTGTTTTATTATTAAAGGGCAAGTTCACCCTAAAACTAAAATGTAACCCCATACTGGCCCCAGTTTGTAGTTTAATAAAATCCTTCCCGTACATCTCTGCTCCTTATGGTTCTCCTGTGGGGCTTGTTCAAAGTCCAGGAAACTGAAGAGTAGGAGCTGTCTTCCTGTCCAAATATTTTTTGCCACCTCCTTGTCCTCCGGGAGAGAATGTGACATGCGCAGGGGAGCCCTTTTCCTCCCTCCCACCCTCCGGATCCCATCTGGCTGCCTCGCCCCCTACCTATTAATGTTATTTTCAGCCCTTCTTTCCCGCAGCACTCTTTGCTGACAGCAGCATCTGTGATTGGCTGCCTCGGCAAAGAGAGGGCAGGGGCGCCGCAGGAGCGATGGGCTGTAAGTAGAGTTCTGAAGCTTTTTTGGAAATCTAACGGGGGGTGGGCAGGGGGACATATAAAAAATGTTTTGTAGGGTGGACATACATCTTAATGGTGTCAATAAAAGTTATTTTGTTTACCGTACTAAATGTATTCTGTGTCACGGTTATTATAAGGTTGCATTTATGTTATTTCTGTATAATTATAGTTATTTGTGTTAATGGGTCAGTATTGTGTTTGCTAAAATGTTTTTTATTAGAATTGTAACAATACTAGGCGAGGGAGTTAGACTGTAAGATGACATCACAGTGTTCTAGTCCAGCCCACTCCTTGACTTGCAAACATCCTTCTCTTGTAAAGTGACATCACAGTGTTCATTCCAACCCACTCCTGGCTTGCAACATCCTTCTCTTGTAAAGTGACATCACAGTGTTCTAGTCCAGCCCACTCCTTGACTTGCAAACATCCTTCTCTTGTAAAGTGACATCACAGTGTTCTAGTCCAGCCCACTCCTTGACTTGCAAACATCCTTCTCTTGTAAAGTGACATCACAGTGTTCTATTCCAGCCCACTCCTTGGCTTGCAAACATCCTTCTCTTGTAAAGTGACATCCACGTGCTATCCAGCCCACTCCTTGGCTTGCAAACATCCTTCTCTTGTAAAGTGACATCACAGTGTTCTATTCCAGCCCACTCCTTGGCTTGCAAACATCCTTCTCTTGTAAAGTGACATCACAGTGTTCTAGTCCAGCCCACTCCTTGACTTGCAAACATCCTTCTCTTGTAAAGTGACATCACAGTGTTCATCCAGCCCACTTGACTTGCAACATCCTTCTCTTGTAAAGTGACATCACAGTGTTCTAGTCCAGCCCACTCCTTGACTTGCAACATCCTTCTCTTGTAAGTGACATCACAGAGTTCTAGTCCAGCCCACTCCTTGATTGCAAAACTCCCTTATCTGTATGACATCACAGTGTTCTAGTCCAGCCCACTCCTTGACTTGCAAACATCCTTCTCTTGTAAAGTGACATCACAGTGTTCTAGTCCAGCCCTACTCCTTGGCTTTTGAAAACATCCTTCTCTTGTAAGGACATCACAGTGTTCTAGTTCCAGCCCACTCCTTGACTTGCAAACATCCTTCTCTTGTAAAGTACATCACAGTGTCTAGTCCAGCCCCACTCTTGACTTGCAAACATCCTTCTCTTGTAAAGTGACATCACAGTGTTCTAGTCCAGCCCACTCCTTGACTTGCAAACATCCTTCTCTTGTAAAGTGACATCACAGTGTTCTAGTCCAGCCCACTCCTTGACTTGCAAACATCCTTCTCTTGTAAAGTGACATCACAGTGTTCTAGTCCAGCCCACTGCGTGGATTTAAAACTCCCTTTCTATATATCCCCCCCCCTTCTCTCCATTCATTTCCCATCTTCCCAGCGGTTTTAAAGGACAAACTGTAAGTTGTAGCTCCCGTTTCCTCGGGCGCTTATTCCCATTGGATAGATCTCAAACTAAGCTCTTGGTCCCTGTTCCATGGGATTTTTGGGGGGTCCCTGCTGGGCTATTGCCCTTTCCTGTGTGAATGGAGCAGGAGATTGTGATCGGATTCCGTCTCTCCCTCCTCTGAGCCCTAATTAATTCCACCTCGCTCTATTTACCAACCTGCTAGCGACGCGTCGCGGTTTAAGCTCTCGCTAATTGCTCCTAATGACGGTTTTATTTACAGTCGCATCTGATTTCCAGTCGGGTTAATTAAATAGACACAGGTTTATTTCTTTACCGGTGGGTTGAAATGTCTAATGGGGATTTGTGATGAGTTAATTCAATTAGTGGCGTCTCAACAGCTGGGGAAGGAAATGCAACACCGAAACAGTTAATAAATAACATGAATAAATAGAGGGCATGTCGCTTTAATTATACAAATGGTGGGAGCTGCCACATTGTTTCTTTTAGTCAGTTCTGTAGGAGAACAAAGCTTTTGTAAAAAAGTAATGTTCTATAGCTATTCACATAGTACCCTGTACTGTCTAAACAATATGGCAGCTCCCACTCATATGTATAAATATAAATATACAGAGAAGGAATTTTCAGTACACACAATAAGATATACCCTCATACTGTACTGTCTAAGGGAAACAATATGGCAGCTCCCACCCATATGTATAAATATAAATATACAGAGAAGGAATGTTTTCTGTACCCACAATAAAGCGCTACCTCATACTGTACTGTCTAAACAATATGGAAGCTCCCACTCATATGTATAAATATAAATATACAGAAAGGAATTTTCTGTTACACAATAAGCTATACCCTCATACTGTACTGTCTAAGGGAACACTAATGGCAGCTCTCCCACCCATTGTATAAATATAAATATACAGAGAAGGAATGTTCTGACCACAATAAGCTATATCCCTCATACTGTACTGTCGTAAGGGAAACAATCTGGAAGCTCCCACCCATATGTATAAATAAATATACAGAGAAGGAATGTTCTGTACACACAATAAGCTATACCCTCATACTGTACGTCTAAGGGAAACAATATGGCAGCTCCCACCCATATGTATAAATAAATATACAGAGAAGGAATGTTCGTACACACATAAGCTATACCCCATACTGTACTGTCTAAGGGAGAACAACTATGGCAGCTCCCACCCTATTATAAATATAATATACGAGAAGGAATGTTCTGTAAAACAATAAGCTATACCCTCATACTGTACTGTCTAAGGGAAACAATATGGAAGCCCCACCCCTATATGTATAAATATACAGAGAAGGAATGTTCTGTACACACATAATGCTATACCCTCATACTGTACTGTCTAGGAACATATGGCAGCTCCCACCCATAGGTATAAATATAAATATACAGAAGGAATTGTCTGTACAACACATTAAGCTATACCCTCATACTGTACTGTCTAAGGGAAACAATATGGCAGCCCCCACCCTATGTATAAATATAATATACAGAGAAGGATGTTCTGTACACACAATAAGCTATACCCTCATACTGTACTGTCTAAGAAACATATGGCAGCTCCACCCATATGTATAAATATACAGAGAGGAATGTTCTGTACACACATAGCATACCCCCATACTGTACTGTCTAAGAGAAACACTATGGCAGCTCCCACCCATATGTAGTGCACATAACTATACATTAAGCAGGTTATTTATAACTCCCTTATAACCAGTATATAATTTAATAATTTAAAATAAATGGGAACATCCCTTCCCCCAATCCCCCCAGATTCCTCAGATACAAATTGTTTCTTCTAGATTTTCTGTTTAATGAGACATTTCCCATGTTTAGGTCACAGGAAGGTTCCAGTCGCTGGGGGGGGATATTAGTTTTATTAGTGCCAATCCATTGTCAGGTCCCCCCCCCCTCTTATTTTTGGGGGGTTCCCCGTCCGATCGCAGATGAATATTAAATGAACCTTGTTAAGACGAGGAAATGAGTCCATTGTGTAATGACAGACGGACGGTCCCATTATACGTGTGACAGTAACAGGATTGGGTGAGCTCCTAGCCCCATAGTGTTTCCTGTCCTTTGATATTCCTTCCATTCAGCGAGAGACCACGGCTCGTTACAATGAAGTGAGGGGTCATTTAGTTTAAAACAGCGTGGAGATTCCTAGATTGGCATTAAACAAGTCGCCGGAGACCTTCACTGACCCCTCCCCCCCCTTTATTTTTGATTGAGACTTTCTGCTTGGGGGCCCCCTGGTCTATTCTAAATTGATGGAAGCCAATCTCTGAAATGATCCGGCTTCAAAGGGAAACAAGATCATGTATAAACCATAACGCGCAGGACTGGAGAGAGGGGGTTGGGTGTTAATGTCCCAGGGAGACGGAGATGAAATGTTGACAAGACCATTAATGACAATGGGTGCAAATCTAATGCCAGTCAGAACGGGGGCGGTCGGGTGACATCATCTTAACGGAATCGCGTTTAAGCCACAAATCCGCGGGAGACAGGGAAAAATATTCTATGTATAAACGAGTTATTAAATGTTCTCTGGCAATCAATGGGTTAAAGGGGCGGCATGAATTGTGTATTTTAAAATGCCATGTGACTCTTACTATTGGTAGTGTTGGCACTTAAAGGCATAGTCACGGTGGGCAGTCTATGCAATATCCCTTTAAAGGGCGAGTCACGGGGGCGGTTTATGCAATATCCCTTTAAATTGGCGATCACATGTGTTGGAACACACTGGCCAGTTGTTTGCAGAAAGTAACCCTCATTCCTCTTCCGATATTTGCAATGTTCTGCTCTCCGTTCTAATTGGTTGCTAAAGGTTTTTTGTGGTGCAGCCAAACCATTACCAGCGCCATATTTTATAAAGCCAACCCCCATCCACATGCTAGAAACATTTAAAGGGCCATTATCAATCAGCTAGTCCCTTTCCTACACTCAGTAGGCCAGTTCTTGTAATGATGTTATATTGATCTGAGTAAGGTTAGTAAGTAGTAAGGTTAGTAAGTAGTAAGTTTTAAGTGTAAGGTTAGTAATAGTAGTAGTAAGGATCTGAGTAAGGTTAGTAAGCTAGTCCCTTTCCTACACTCAGTAGGCCAGTTCTTGTAATGATGTTATAATTGATCTGAGTAAGGTTAGTAAGTAGTAAGGTTAGTAAGAAGTAAGGTTTATTAGTAGTAAGGTTAGTAAGGATCTGAGTAAGGTTAGTAGCTAGTCCCTTTCCTACACTCAGTAGGCCAGTAATGATGTTATATTGATCTGAGTAATGTTTTGATGTTTATTATAATGTGTCTATGACCCCCCCTTCATTCATTTTTTTCTGCATTTCCCCGCTTCTTTCTTTTTTCTCATTTCCTTCCCGCACTTGGTCACCGCCCCATCACGGGTTACACACGACTGGAATCCCTCACCCCGCTATAGTGACCCCTACAGTCAAACAGGAGTCTTCCCAGAGTGACATGGGATCCATGCACAGCTCGTAAGTAAACTCAGCTCAACTTTGTTTTAGTATAAGTAGCTCCTATTACTGGGGGTCCGTCCTAGATATCGTAGTGGCTTATATTGACTGTTATAAACTCCCACCCACCCGGCTCTCAGGAGGTGTTGGGAATTGTAGTTGGTCAACGTTCCATTGGTTTTACTTTCCCCGAATGTTTGTGTTAATGTTGAACTCAATGGCGTTTAATTTCCTTTTATTATTTCAATGCAGGAAACATCAGGATTCCAAAAAGGAGGAAGAAAGAAGAAACCGCACATAAGAAACCTCTAAACGCGTTTATGTTGTACATGAAGGAAATGAGAGCAAAGGTAGTGGCGGAGTGTACGTTAAAAGAGAGTGCGGCCATCAATCAGATCCTCGGGCGAAGGGTAGGTACAACGTAGTTTCCCTTTAATTATTTTCCCAGAATCCTCCTCTGCCAAGTGAGTAAACTTTTAATACTAGTGGAATTTTTATGTTTCCCATTTTTTCCTAAATATTCAAGATGGCGGCCCCCATATCTCCATGTGGCTCTATTACTTACACTTTCCTTTGTGTGAATACGATAACGTGTTAACTCGTTCTTTCCGTTACGCAGTGGGCACGCCTTATCCAGGGAAGAACAAGCAAAATACTACGAGTTGGCTCGGAAGGAAAGGCAACTACACATGCAAACTGTATCCGGGATGGTCCGCCAGGGATACTATGTAGGTTCTTATGTAGGTGATATTTATTCCTCCTATAGAATTGTAGACATGAACGTGGTTTGGCTGAATGGTGAATGCCGTGCATGGAGGCGTGCCTTTAAATTAAAGGGGTGTCCTGTAGGGAGAGAGAAATCAGTAACATTTATCACTGGGTGAGACGGTTATTTTGGAAATGTTGAGTGTTGTGCGTTTGCACGCTTGTGTGCGCGGTGATAACAATATCTGAAAGTGAAATGTTAAGTGTGATAATGGAGCTTATAGATTGTGTCATATAATGCGCACACATTCACACTTATTGCACACTTGCATATTGTAACATCTCCACACATTGAAACTGCACTTAGCCACACGGGGATCTGCTTAGGGATGTACCATTACAACATGGGATCTGCTTAGGGATGTACCATTAGGACGGGGAGCTGCTTAGGGATGTACCATTAGGACAGGGGGATCTACTTAAGGATGTACCATTAGGATAGGGGGATCTGCTTAGGGATGTACCATTAGGACAGGGGGGATCTATTTAGGGATGTACCATTAGGACAGGGGGATCTTCTTAGGGATGTACCGTTAGGACACGGCTACTTAGGATGTACCCATTAGAGAGGATCTGCTTAGGATGTACCTTAGGACAGGAGGATCTGCTAGGATGTACCATTAGGACAAGGTTAGGGATGTAACCATTAGGACGGAGGATCTGCTTAGGGATGTAACCATTAGGACAGAGAATCTGCTTAGGTTACCATAGGACGGAAGGATCTGCTTATGATGTAACCATAGGACAGAATCGCTAGTGATACGCATTCGACCGAGGATCTGTTGAATTACCATGGCGGTGATTCTTAGGGTTTAATGTAGAGAGATTCTGCTTAGATACCATTGTGGCGGGACTGCTACGCAGTTCCTGACAGGGCTTAGTTCCTTGAAGGTCTGCTTAACTTGGGGTCGTATTACCTTACTGGGTCGCTGGGGTCCATGTGAGTCTTTTAGTGTACCATTAGCATCATGAGTCCCTAGCAGAGGTCTGTTGTCTAAGGCAGGTCACTTAGTCCTAGAACATCCTTATCTTTATTAGATGCACGATAAGTAATGCCCGTTAAGAGTGGGCGAACTGGAGTGTCCTGCCTACTGTCCGTGCATGCATCATCCTCCCTCCGCTGATTGGTACCTACCCCTGTTACTTTATTTGGACTTGGCATTCGGGGTTCAATGGGGCCCTTTCTAGTTCCCTTTATAGTTCAATGGGCCCTCGTTCTAGTCCCCTTTATCGTTCAATGGGGCTCGTTCTAGATTCCCTTTATGTTTCAATGGGGCCTCGTTCTAGTTCCTTTATAGTTCAATGGGGTCGTCGTTCTAGTTCCTTTATAGTTTCAATGGGGCCTCGTTCTAGTTCCCTTTATAGTTCAATGGGGCCTCGTTCTGTTCCCTTTTATAGTTCAATGGGGCCTCGGTTCTAGTTCCCTTTATAGTTCAATGGGCCTCGTTCTAGTTCCCTTTATAGTTCAATGGGGCCTCGTTCTATTCCCTATAGTTCATGGGCCTCGTTCTAGTTCCCTTATAGTTCAATGGGGCCTCTTTCTAGTTCCCTTTATAGTTCAATGGGCCTCGTTCTAGTTCCTTTATAGTTCAATGGGGCCTCGTTCTAGTTCCCTTTATAGTTCAATGGGGCCTCGTTCATGTTCCCTTTATAGTTCAATGGGGCCTCGTTCATGTTCCCTTTATAGTTCAATGGGGCCTCGTTCATGTTCCCTTTATAGTTCAATGGGGCCTCGTTCTAGTTCCCTTTATAGTTCAATGGGCCTCGTTCTAGTTCCCCTTCAGTTCAATGGGGCCTCTCTAGTTCCCTTTATAGTTTCATGGGGGCCTCGTCGGTTCCCTTATAGTTCAATGCTCTTTTCTATTCCCTTTATAGTTCAATGGGGCCTCGTTCTAGTTTCCCTTTATAGTTCAATGGGCTGGGCCTCGTTCTAGTTCCCTTTATAGTCAATGGGGCCTCGTTCTAGTTCCTTTATAGTTTCATGGGGCCTCGTTCTAGTTCCCTTTATAGTTCAATGGGCCTCTTCTAGTTCCCTTTATAGTTCATGGCCTCGTCTAGTTCCCTTTATAGTTCAATGGGGCCTCGTCTAGTTCCCTTTATAGTTCAATGGGCCTCGTTCTAGTTCCCTTTATAGTTCAATGGGGCCTTCGTTCATAGTTCCCTTTAATAGTTCAATGGGGCCTCGTTCTAGTTCCCTTATAGTTTCAATGGGGCCCTCGTTCATTTCCTTTATATTTCAATGGGCCTCTCGTTCTAGTTCCCTTTATAGTTCAATGGGGCCTCGTTCTATTTCCCTTTATAGTTCATGGGGCCTCGTTCTATTCCCTTTATAGTTCATGGGGCCTCGTTCTAGTTCCCTTTATAGTTCATGGGGCCTCGTTCTAGTTCCCTTTAGAGTTCCATGGGCCTCGTTCTAGTTCCCTTTATAGTCAATGGGGCCTCGTTCTAGTTCCCTTTATAGTTCAATGGGCGCCTCGTTCTAGTTCCTTATAGTTCAAATGGGGCCTCGTTCTAGTTCCCTTTATGGTTCAATGGGGCCTCGTTCTAGTCCCTTTTATAGTTCAATGGGGCCTCGTTCTAGTTCCCTTTATAGTTCAATGGGGCCTCGTTCTAGTTCCCTTTTAGTTCATGGCCTCTGTTCTAGTTCCCTTTATGTCATGGGGCCTCGTTCTAGTTCCCTTTATATAGTTCATGGGGCCCTCGTTCTAGTTCCCTTTATAGTTCAATGGGGCCTCGTTCAGTTCCCTTATAGTTCAATGGGGCCCTCGTTTCTGTTCCCTTTATAGTTCAATGGGTGCTCTCTTCTAGTGTCCCTTTATAGTTCATATGGGGCCTCGTTCTAGTTTCCCTTATAGTTCAATGGGGCCTCGTTCCAGGTCCTTTTATAGTTCAATGGGGCCTCGTTCTAGTTCCCTTTATAGTTCAATGGGGCCTCGTTCTAGTTCCCTTATAGTTCAATGGGGCCTCGTTCTAGTTCCCTTTATAGTTCAATGGGGCCTCGTTCTAGTTCCCTTTATAGTTCAATGGGGCCTCGTTCTAGTTCCCTTTATAGTTCAATGGGGCCTCGTTCTAGTTTCCCTTTATAGTTCAATGGGGCCTCGTTCTAGTTCCCTTTATAGTTCAATGGGGCCTCGTTCTAGTTCCCTTTTAGGTTCAATGGGGCCTCGTTCTAGTTCCCTTATAAGTTCAATGGGCCTCGTTTTCATGTCCCTTTATAGTTCATGGGGCCTCGTTCATGTTCCCCTTTATAGTTCAATGGGGCCTCGTTCTAGTTCCCTTTATAGTTCAATGGGGCCTCGTTCTAGTTCCCTTTATAGTTCAATGGGGCCTCGTTCTAGTTCCCTTTATAGTTCAATGGGGCCTCGTTCTAGTTCCCTTATTAGTTCAATGGGGCCTCGTTCTAGTTCCCTTTATAGTTCAATGGGCCCCTCGTTCTATTTCCCTTTAATAGTTCACATGGGGCCCTCGTGCTTCCTTTATAGTTCAAATGGGGCCTCTTCTAGTTCCCTTTTAGTTCAATTGGCCTCGTTCTAGTTCCCTTATAGTTCAATGGGGCTCGTTTCCAGGTCCTTTTATAGTTCAATGGGGCCCTCGTTCCAGGTCCTTTTATAAGTTCCATGGGTCCATCCGTTTCTAGTTCCCTTCATAGTTCAATTGGGGCTCGTTCTAGTTCCCTTTATATTTCAATGGGGCCTCGTGCTAGTTCCTTTATGGTTCAATGGGCCTCGTTCCTAGTCCCTTTTATAGTTTCATGGGGCCTCGTTCTAGTTTCCCTTTATAGTTTTCAATGGGGGCCTCGTTCTAGTTCCCTTTATAGTTCAATGGGGCCTCGTTCTAAGTTCCCTTTAATAGTTCAATTGGGGCCTCGTTCTATTCCCTTTATAGTTCAATGGGGCCTCGTTTAGTTCCCTTTATATTTCAATGGGGCCTCGTTCTAGTTCCCTTTTATTCATGGGGCCTCGTTCAGTTCCCCTTTATAGTTCTTGGGCCTCGTTCTAGTTTCCCTTTATAGTTCAATGGGGCCTCGTTCTATTCCCTTTATAGTCAAGGGGGCCTCTTCGAGTTCCCTTCATAGTTCATGGGGCCCTCGTTCTAGTGTCCCTTTATCTTTCCATGGGCCTCGTTCTGTTCCTTTAATGGTTCAATGGGGCCTCGTTCTAGTCCCTTATTATGGTTTCAATGGGGCCTCGTTCTAGTCCCTTTTATAGAGTTCAATGGGCCTCGTTCCTAGTTCCCTTTTAGTTCAATAGGGGCCGCGTTCTAGTTCCCTTTCTCTTTCAATGGGGCCTCCCCCCGTTCTAGTTCCCTTTATAGTTCAATGGGGCCTCGTTCTAGTTCCCTTTATAGTTCAATGGGGCCTCGTCTAGTCCCTTTTAGTTCAATGGGGGCCTCGTTCTAGTTTCCCCTTTATAGTTCATGGGCCCTCGTTCTAGTCCCCTTTAAAGATCTAGGACACTGAATCAAGATTGTTTCAATTAAACATCACAAGAGCTAGAAAACATCGCCAATTCATTGAGAACTTTTGATAAAAATACAACATTACTGATAATATCCCCCATATCTTCATTTACCACACAGTGGTATTTTTTTTTAAATGTATAAATACATGGGATTGGTTAAAAAGTAGGCAAATTGCCTTATTAGTACCGGTCTTGCAAGGCGAATCCAGATTCAAACGGGGTTCCTCTAATATCCAACTCTCTTATAGTAAGCACAGAGATTTATAAGCCAGTAACGGCAAGCACTGCCATAAGCTCTTTTATTATTAAAACCGTTTTTGTATTTCAGTGTCCCTTCCCTTAAATGGAGATCTATTCGTTTCCCTCCCCCCTTACCGTTGCGATTCGGGAATCTTTTTAAATATTTTGCATGTTGTATAGTTTCTGATATTCTGTTTTACTATTTAATATTTAAGTCATTTTTATTTTTTTTTTTTTTTTTTTATTTTTTTTTTTATTAAGAAAAACCAGCCATTAGCTATATGTGTTTGTGTTAAATAGCGGTGTGTGTCTGCGTGTGATTGGTTCGGGGCGCTGGTCAAGGCTGTGCGGTATGCTAGAGCTGGCTGCCTGCTTTCCAGTCAAGATTTTCCTGTCGCCCCATTTTTTTTTTTTTCTTGTTCTTTTAATTAAGGAGTTTTGAGTTTTCTAAAAATACTAGCATAAACTACAAAACCTGATTGTGTCCAGACTCTGTGTTTTTGTTCTTGTCTTCCATACACAGCGCTGTTCCTAAATCCTTGCCTTTCTCTTCCGCCGATTACAGGTCTAAAGCATTTTGTTGGGGGAATATCCAATTCCTTATTTCCTTATTATTCGGTTTTTTTGTAATTTTGATTTTTTTTTTTTACTGGAAATGCTTTTTAATTGCCATTTAAATTTTCATTAACGAACCATCTATTCTCGGAGCGGATAGAAATAAAACTCCTTGGTTAGACATAAATGCCTCTGGCTCTATGGTGTGTAAATGGATGTTACTTTATAGCCCCCCGTTAATGACATAGTTGATGATACATTTGATACATTGTATCTGCACAGCTGATAACAAGCGTCCATATTGTAAACCTTGTACTTCCTGTTTCTACACCTTTCTGGTCGTTTCTGCATTTTGATATATCGTTGGGTTTTATTATTTTTGGTCTATAAAGTTCTTAGTAAGATCTGTATATAACCTATTCTGGTGCATTATATTCTGTATATAATAAAACTATAACTGTACTTTTATTTTGTATATACCTAATAACTGTACAGTATTTCTGTATATCAACTATAACTTACTTAATTCTGTATATAACCTATTACTTAACTGACATTATATTATTCTTATATAACCTATCACTTTACAGTAGATTCTGTATATACCCCTATCAAACCCCTTTTGTAATATCTTCTGTATATAACCTATAACTGTACATTATATTCTGTAATATAACCTATAACTCTTATTCGTATAACTCTATGTACTTATATTCTGTATATAACCTATAACTGTACATAGCATATAATAAACTCTTAATCTGTAGTATAACCTATAACTGTGCATTATATTTTTATATAACGTATACTATACATTATGTTCTGTATACAACTATAACTTGCATTATATTCTGAATAACCTATAACGTGTATGACATATATTCTGTATTTAACTATTAACTGGTGCATTATTTCTGTTTAAACTCTAACTGTACATATAGTTTGTATATAACCTATAACTGTACATCTGTATATAACTAGCTGTATATATTATACACTATAACTGTACATATATTCTAGTATAACCTATACTGTACATTATTTCTCGTAATTAACCTAACTGTACATTATATTCTTATACTATACTGACATAATCTAATCTAGTACATGTATATTCTGTATATAACCTATAACTGTACATTTTTCTGTTATAACCTATACTGTGCACTTATATTCTTAATAACCCTATAACTGTCATTATATTCTGTATATAACACTTGATTCAAACCTAATAACATATCGTTCATACTTATACTTACTTTATCTAACCCTATATAACTAGATAACATTAATATTCCTATATAACCTATAACTGATACATTTATTTCTGTATATAACCTATAACTGTACATTCTTTCTGTATATAAACCTTACTGTAACATGATATCTGTATATAACCTATTAACTGACATTAATCTGTAGTACCATAACTACTTATTTCTGTATATAACCTATAACTGTACATTATATTCTGTATATAACCTATTACTGGTAGCATTTAATTCTGTATATACCTATAACTTACATTTATATTCTGTATTAACCTATAACTGACTTTTGTAACCATAAGTTGGCATTATATTCTGTAATACCTTAACGTTGCATTATATTTGTATAACCTATACGTACAATTATAGTTCTGTTAACCTATACTGTGCTATCTATATATTAATCACTATGCATGTATTAACTATACCCTTACGTGCATTATATTCTGTATATAACCTATAACTGTACATTATATGTATGTATATAACCTATACTGTCACATTATTTCTGTATATAACCTATCACTGATAACATTAATATTCTGTATATCACTCATCACTGTAGCATTTATTCTGTATATAACCTATAACTGTACATTATAATCTTATATACGCTAATAACTGTACTTATATCTGTATATAACCTTATAACCTGTCATTATAATTCTGTATATGACCTATACCTGTACATTTATTTCTGTATCTAACCTATACCTTACATTATATTCTGTATTAACGTTAACTGTCATTATATTCTGTAATAACTATAACTGTTCATTATATTCTGGCTATAAACCTATTACTGTAACATTATAATTCTGTAGTATAACCTATACTTTACATTTTATTTTGTGAATAACCTATACTGTACATTATATCTGTATATAACCTATAACTGTACCATTAATATTCTGTATATAAACCTTATTAGACTTTTCCTTAATAACTATACTGTATAATTATACCTATAACTGTTCACATTATATTCTGTATATAACCTATAACTGTACATTATATTCTTATAATACACATTTACTGTAATTATACCTATAACTGTGCATTATACGAACCTATAACTGTACATTATTATTTCGTATATACCTAGACTGTGCATTATTTCTTGTATATAAAACTCTATTAACTGTACATTATATTCTGTTATATAACCTTAACTGTCATTCATATGTCTGTAAATTAACCTATACGTGCATATTCTGTACATTATATCTATATGTTCATAATCCTGATATACTTAACGTACATATATTCTGTATATAACCTATAACTGTTTAGCATTAGTTCTGTATATAACCTATAACTGTAAATTTTACCTATCTGTCTTATATTTTATAAACTATAACTGTAGCATTATTTCTGTATATAACCTATAACTGACATTATATTCTGTATATAACCTATAACTGTGCATCTATTCTGTATTAACCTATAACTGTACACTTATATTCTGTCTAAATATAACGTCTTATATTTGAATACTATGGATTTTTCTGTAATAACTATATGAATTATTTCTGATTACTAACGAATATATTCAATACCTATAACTGTGCATTATATATTCTGTATTATGATAACTTCATAATCTGATTAACCTATCTTAACATTCGTATAACCTTAACTGACGTTCTGTATATAACCTCTAACTGTGATCATTATTTCTTTATATAACCTATAACTGACTTATAATTTGTATATAACCTATACTGTACCTTATAATTCTGTAATCACCATAAACTGTACATTATATTCTGTATATAACCTATAAACTGTAAGTATATGCTGTATTAACCTATACCTGTACATTATTTCTGTATATCCTATAACTGTGCATTCTTTCTGTATATAACCTATACTGTACAGTATCTTCTGTATATAACCTATAACTGTACATTATATTCTGTATATAACCTATAACTGTACATTATATTCTGTATATCCCTATAACTGTACATTATATTCGTATTAACATATAACTGTACTGTATATTTCTGTATATAACCTAAAACTGTCTTATATAACTTATAGATATCTGTACATTAATCTATCTAACTGAACTGATTATTTCTGTATATACCCTTACTTAATTCTGTAAAACTATACTGTACTATATCTGATAATAACACTATAACATGCTAGCATTATTTCTGTGTATATAACCATACGGTCAATATTCCTGTAATCCGTATCTCATATCGAAAAAATCGTTTAGATTAAAGGCATTATATTCTGTATAATACGTCATATCGTATATACCATACTGTTGATAATCGTAACTATAGTAATTTGTATTACCAAACGTCATTCTGTAATACTATACTGTAAACTGTTACCCAGTCATATATTTGTTAACCAGCATTAAACATGCTCTTCTGGTATTACATCCCTGTCCGTACTGTAGGTGTTTATTGTGCACGTCAGGGGCATGTGGCTTTTAGAATGGCAGGGGTTTAGCAGAGTAGCCTAGACGTGTTACGCGTCCTGGGTAGAGTTTAATTTTCCTCTAACCTTTTTTCTTTGGTTTTTATTCCTACATCAACAAAGTGCCAGTAGTCAGCCACCCTACCATGTTACCCCCTTCACCTCTCATCACCTACACAATGAGCACTTTACCCAGGGAACCCTCCCCGCACTTACAGGCAGACGTGACCCAAAACAGGTGATTCCTGTGCTATTGCCTTATCGTGTGATAATTAAATGCCGTCACAATCCCATTGAACCCCGTTGTGATTTTTAGTGAACTGCCTTGAGGGGCGCTATAATCCCCATTAATTACAGCATTGCATTTCACTGTGGGTTTGTTGTATTATAAATGTGGATCTGGACATGTTATTTCAGTGCACTCATATACAACTTAGCATACATCTCCACAGCCTATTGGCACAATACCCGGTTTTCTTACCCCCACCACCTAATCACCGAAGGCCACACCCCAAGCCACACCCTTTCAAAGAGTGAAGTGGGGTTGGGGAGTGAAGACTACGAAACTGTATAAAACATTTACTGTAAAGTTAAAGGGAATCTAACTGTGAAAGTATTTGTATTAAATTGCCTCATACTGAATACTTTTATTCTTTTCCAACTATCACTGTCGTAACTTTGTTGACCTGTCCCCCTATTCATCATCAACATTTGAACTTGATCTTTCCATTTCTTGCTGTCATCAGTGCCAATTATTAACATAACGCGTTCTGCTAGTGCAGTGAGGGCGCGTGTGTGAATAGCATTCCTCCTTCTAGTGCGAGCTCTAGTGATTACTGAGCAGCTTTGCACTCAATAGTTCGCCATAAGGGGGCGTCGTTAAGATGGGAGGAGGAATTTTTGGCTTGAGCAAAACAAGTAATTATTAAAGGCAACATGTTACATTTATTCCTTATATCTATAAAATGAAGGTAAAGTTATTATCAGTGTATGACAGATATTTATATACATCGTCTCTTTCAATAAATACTCATCTTGCATATTTGAGCGCAGTGAGAATCTTTACAGAGAATTAAGGTTTTTACCTTTGTTTGTCTTATTGACGTGCTGTGGATAATTAGTTTCATTTTCTGTCTCCCTAGGAATTCCCGCCCCTCACACCCTCCGGACATCTCCCCGTATTAATCCGTTATCCCAGGCACGGTGGAACAGATTCCCCATCCGCTAGGACGGGGTGGTTCTAGTAACCACAGTAACAGTTCCAGGATTCTTTTACCCCTTGTCTTTATACCCTGTTGTCTTTTAAACGAACCTTAATGATTTTGTGCATATTAAAAATGTATTTTGTTATTTACTACTCGTACCGATAATAGACCTAAAACCGCAAAGTTCCCGCCATAGTCACTAGCGCTAAATTTCCACGGGCAGAGTACTGATTCCCATATTTCCACAACTGGAGTATATTATTCCTATATTTTCCACAAAACAGGGAGTAATATTTCCTCTATATTTACAACATGGAAGTATATTGTTCCTATATTTCCACAACATGGAGTATATTATTTCCGTATATTTCACAACAGGAGTATATTTCCTCTATATTTTAACATTGAGTAATGATTATTCTTTATTATTTCACAACTGGAGTATATTATTCCGCTATATACAGGTTATTTCCAATCAAACATGGAGTATTTTTCCCCTCTATTAACAAGTATTTTACATTTACACATGGAGTAATTATATCAGTTTCCAACCTATATTTATCCATATTTCAACTGAGAATAATTATATCTTATATTTTCAACACGGGAGTACATTTCTTCCATAATTACAACTGGATATATATTCCCTATATTTCACAACATGGATGGAGTATTTATTCCGATATTTCACACAGTGAGTAATTCCTCGAAATATTTTTACAACATGGGAGTATATTTATGCCCTATATTTCACAACAGGGAGTATATTATATGATTCCTATATTTCACAACCAGGAATATATTAATTCCATACTAGTTCACACCATTGAGTATTTATCCCTATATTTCACCACCTGGAGTATATTATTACCAATATTTCACACATGGAGTAATATTTATTATTCCATATAGTTCGACAACATGGAGGATGTTAATCCCTAATTTCAAAACCTAAATACATTATATCTTATATTTTACAACATCGTGTACAATCATTCGCTATAATTTACAACTGGGAGTACTTATTCCTTATATTTTACATAGGTAGTACCATATATACTCGATTATAAACTTTCATTCATCCTTGTCCAGCGACCGCGCAATCCGCATCCTCAAGTGGCGCATCCGGATGATGTCACTAACGGGCGCCTCTCACTTGCGTGACGAGTTAGTGACATCATCCGGATGCGCACTGAGGAGTTGCGCAAGGAGCGAGCGGCGCCGGACAAGGGGAGAGAATACAACAACAACAGGGCAATATTTACAAATAGATTAAAACCTTCTTGATTTGTACATCTGTATGCACAAATAAAGGAGGATTTACCCTCTATTGCAAGTATTTTGCCACTTAAGATTGTTTGAAAACTAAACTCCGCATAAAGCATGCTGGGAGTTGTAGTTTTCCCGCATCTTAAGTGGCAATACTATAACCCGCCCGGTTTATAACTCGAAGTCCCTATCTTTTTCTCCTTTTTTAGCTAAAACTAAGGTACCTCGGTTTATACTCTGCCTGGAGACTTTATACTGGAGTATATCGGTACCTTGTTCCCTATAATTTACACATGGTAGTACATTCTCCCCATATTTTTACAATGGGGAATGTCTTTCTGCCCGAGTAAATTTTCCACATTACTGACCCACTGAAATTAAACTCAGCCTACAGTGAATTACTGTCACCTCCCCCATTGAGCCTCCCCCATTGAGCCTCCCCCCCCTCACCCCATTCCGACATGGGTTCATTTCACAATCTATACATTTGTATTACTCTTAGTGTTTTAATTTTTCATATATTTGACACCAAGAAGTCAAACGAAATCCATAATAACTTTCCCATTTTGATCCTGGTTTCCCTGTAATATGAATCATGTGACGAGCTGTGACCGTCTATTGCTTCTTCTACAATAGATTTGGGGACTTTCAATTCAATTTCACCTGGAAAATCTTTCAACTTTATTATCCTGACCACAGGCTACAATTATGCTCTGTTTAAATTTATGTTTTTTCTTCTCCCTGAAGATCTAAATAGCGCTGGAGACCCGAGCCAGCCGCCGAGGCCTTTGTTTTAACTGCACTTTATTTTTGGTATAAATTTTCCCATTCATTATTGGGTTTTCTTTGGCTGTGTTACTCTCAATTAGGTGATTGCCCATGAAGCAGGCGAGACTTTAATTATCAGAACAAAACACCTATATCGCGCTTGGGGATTTGGGGCCGATATGACACAAGCCGAGGTTATAAAATTTTAATTAGCCGCCCCGTATATAGATTTGCGGCATTAAAAAATTGTTCCAGCGTCTCCTTCTCTTGATCTGCGTTGCGGCAATTCCCAATATTTCGTCGGCCGGGAGGAGAATTTCACTTTGTTTTTTTGTTTCTTTTTTAACCGTCTCAGGCAAGTCAGAAGCCAGTTTAGCTACCCCATCAACACCGGAGATTTCCGGCACCCCTACCCACCGCACTTACTGTCAATGCTTCCATGTCAAGTGAGTGTCTGCTCATTCCCCGGCTTCTGTTTTAGATTCTACGTTGTCTGTAAATGCTAATGGATGTGTTTTATTATTAAAAGGGCAAGTTCCACCCTAAAACTAAATGTAACCCCATACTGGATACTGGCCCGTCTTTGTAGTTTTAATACAATCCTTCCCGTACCATCTCTGCGCTCCTTATGGTTCCTCCTGTGGGCTTGTTCAAGTCCAGGACACGAAGAGTTAGGACTGTCTTCCCCCTGTCCAAATATTTTTTGCCCACCTCCTTGCCTCCGGGAGAGAATGGTGACATGCGCAGGGGGAGCCCTTTTCCTCCCTCCCACCCTCCGGATCTCTGGCGTCCCCCCTACCTATAATGTTATTTTCAGCCTTCTTTCCCGCAGCACTCTTTGCTGAAAGCATCATGTGATTGGCTGCCTCGGCAAAGAGAGGGCAGGGTCAGCGCCGGCAGAGACCTGGGCTGTAATAAGTTCTGAAGCTTTTTGGAAATCTAACGGGGGGTGGGCAGGGGGACATTAAAAAATGTTTTTAGGGTGGCATACATTTAATGTTGTCACTAAAAAGTTTATTTTGTTTAACCGACTAAATGTATTTCTGTGTCACGTTATTAAAGGTTTGCATTTATGTTATTTCTGTATATTATAGTATTGTGTGTTATTGGTCATACCTATTGTGTTTTGCTAAAAAATGTTTTTTATTAAATTTTAACAATACTAGGCGAGGAGTTAAAAAACAAGACGTAAGATGACATCACAGTGTTCTATGTCCACCCCAACTCCTTGACTTGCAACATCCTTCTCTGTCAATGTTGACAATCACGTTGTTCTATTCCAGCCACACTCCTAGTGACTTGCAACATCCTTCTCTTGGTAAAGTGACATCACATGTTCTAGTACCTCTTAGTCCTTCCGTGACTCCACTGTCTTGCCACTCCTGCTCAAACATCCTCTCTTAAAGTGACATCAGTGTTCTAGTCCATCCCACTCCTTGACTTTGCAAACATCCGTCTCTTGTAAATTGACATCACAGTGTTACTTTAACTGGCTTCCATCTTGAAGGAACCCACTGATCATTCTCACACTCTGGACTTGCAAACATCCTCTCTTGGTAAAGTGCACATCACAGTGTTCTATTCCAGCCCACTCCTTGGACTTGGCCAAACATCCGTCTCCTTGTACAGTGCATCACAGTGTTCTAGTCCACCCCTCCCTTGATTGCACAACATCCTTCTCTTTAAAGTGACATCACAGTGTCTACCTCAGCCCACTCCTTGACTTGCAACATCCTCTCTTGTTAAAGTGACATCACAGTGTTCTAGTCCCACTGCCACTCCTTCTCTGAAACTCCATTGTACACTCGACTCAACATCCTCTCTTTGTGAATAGTGCTGCCACCTCTTACTCAACATGTTAGTAATACTCATTTTACAGCCTCCTGACCAACCCCCTTTGTAATCTAAATGGTTCGTCAGATGCGGAATTAAACTCCTTTCTATATATCCCCCCCCCTTCTCTCCCTTCATGCTTTCCCATCCCCAAGCGGTTTTAGGACAAACTGTAAGTTGTAGCTCCCGTTTCCTCGGGCGCTTTTCCCATTGATCAGATCGCAAACTACCGCTCTTGGTCCCTGTTCCATGGATTTTTGGGGTGGTCCTGCTGGGCTATTGCCCTTTCCTTGTGAATGGAGCAGGAATTGTTGATCGGATCCGTCCTCCCCTCCTCTGAAGGCCTAATTAATTCCACTCGCTCTATTTTACCACCTGCTAGCGACCGTCGTCGGTTTAAAGCGCGCTAAGTGTCCTAATGACGGTTTTATTTCAGTCGCCTCTGATTCCCATCGGTGTTATTAAATCAACACAGGTTTTTCTTTACCGGTGGGGTGAAAATGTCTATGGGATTTGTGATGAGTTATTCAATTAGTGCGTCTCAACAGCTGGGGAAATGCAACATCCGAAACGTTAAATAAATAACATGAATAAATAGAGGGCATGTCCGCTTTACATTAACAAATGGTGGAGCTGCCACATTGTTTCTTTAGTCCATGTTCTGTAGGCGAACAAAGCTTTGTCAAAAAGTCATGTTCTATATCTATTCCATAGTACCCTGTAACTGTCTAAAACTATGGCAGCTCCCCTCATATGTATAAATATAATACTACGAGAGAATGTTTCAGTCGACACAATAAGTTACCCTCATACTGTACTTCTAAGGGAAACACTATGGCAGCTCCCACCCATTGTATAAATCAAAGTAAGCAGAAGGAAATTTCTGGTACACTACATAAGCTATTCCCCATACTGTACTGTCTAGGGAAAAACTATGGAAGCTCCCACCCATACTGTATAAATTAAAACAGAGAAGGAATGTTCCTGTACAACAATAAGCTATACCCTCATACTGTAACTGTCCTAAGGGAAACGATATGCGCAGCTCCCACCATAGGTATAAATATAATATACAGAGAAGGAATGTTTCTGTACAAACATAACATACCCTCATACTGGTACGTCTAACGGAAACATATGAGCTCTCCACACCTATATCATATAAATATCCAGAGAAGGAATGTTTCTGTACCACACAATAAGCTATACACCCATACTGGTACTGTCCTAAGGGAACAATATGGCAGCCCCCCATCCCATATGTATAACTATAAATAACAGAGAAGGAAGTTCTGTACACTCAATAGCTTAACCCTCATACGGTCCTTCTAAGTGAAACAATATGGCAGCTCCCACCCTTCGGTATAATATAAATATTACAGAGAAGGAATGTTCTGTACACACAATAAGCTAAACCCTCATACTGTACTGTCTAGGGAAACAATTATGGAGCCGCCCCACCTATGTATAAATATAAATTACAGAGAAGGAATGTTCGTACATCACAATAGCATACCCTCATACTGTACGTCCTAGGAACAGTATTGGCAGCTCCCCCCATATGTAAAATATAATTACAGAGAAGGAATGTTCGGTACACACAATAAAGCTTACCCCATACTGTACTGTCTAAGTGGAAACAATATGGCAGCTCCCACCCATATGTAAATATAAATATACGAGATATGGAATTGTCTGTACAGATACAATAGCTATACTCCTCAATACTGTACTTCTAAGGAAACAATATGGCATCTCCCACCCATATGAAATATACAGAAAGAGTTCTGTAACATAGTAAACCTTATGTCTAAAACAATTGCAGCCCACCCTGTACAATACATTAAGTTGTCTCCTTATACCAGTATATAATTAGATTATAAAATAAATGTGGAACATCCTCTCCCCAATCCCTCCCAAGATTCTCAGATACAAATTGTTCTTTTCTAGTTTTTTTTTTATTTTTTTTTTATTTTTCTTTTGTTTAAATGAGACATTTCCCCATTTTAGGTCACAGGAAGTTCAGTCGCGGGGGGGGGGGGGTATTAGTTTTATTTAGTGCACACCAGTGCAGGTCCCCCCCCCTCCCTCTATTTTTTTGGGGGGTTCCCCTCCGATCTGCAGATATTTAAATAGAACCCTTGTTAAGACGAAATGAGATCCATTGTGATACATGACAGACGGACGGTCCATTATACGTGTGACAGTACAGGATTGGGTGAGCTCCTAGCCCCATTGTTTCCTGTCTTTGATATTCCTCATTCATCGGAGAGACCATCTCTCGTTACAAATAGTAAGTGCGGGGTCATTATAGTTTAAACAGCGTGGAGATTCCTGATTGGCAATTAACAAGTCGCCGGAGACTTCTTCACCTGACACCCTCCCCCCTTTGTTTTGATTGCAACATTCTGCTTGGGGGCCCCCTGGTCTCATTCTAGGAATTGATCAGCAATCTCTGAAATGATCCGGCTTCAAGGGAAACAGAATGCATGTATAAACATAATAACGCGCAGGACTGGAGAGAAGGGGGTGGGTGTTTATGTCCCAGGAGACCGGAGATGAACTGTTGAACAAGAACCATTAATGACATGGGGTGGGCAAATCTAATCCATTCAGACGGGGGCTGTCGGTGACAGCTCTATAACGAATCGCAGTTTAAGAAGCCACAAATCGCGGAACGGGAAAATATATTTATGTATACGAGTTTTAAGTTCTCTGGCAATCAATGTGGTTAAAGGGGCGCATGAATTGTGTTATTTTAAAATGCCATGTGACTTACTATGGTATGTTGGCACTTAAGGCATAGTCCACGGTGGGGGCGTCTAATCAATATCCCTTTAAATGTGCGAGTCACGGGGCGGGTTTTATGCATATCCCTTTAATGGGCGATACATGTGTTGGAACACACTGCCAGTTTGTTGCAGAAAGGTACCCTCATTCTCTTCCGATTTTGAAGTCTGCTCTCCCTTCTAATTGGTTGCTAAAGGGTTTTTTTGTGTGCACCAAACCATTACCAGCGCCATATTTATAAAGCCACACACCCATCCACTGCTAGAACCTTAAAGGCCATTATCAATCAGCTAGTCCTTTGCCTACCCTCAGTAGGGCCCAGTTCTTGTACTGATGTTTCTCTGTCTGGATCCTAGGTTGTCCAGTAGTAGGTTCATCGTCAAGTGTCGTTGTCGTAAGAGTAGTTAGTCACAGTCTGCAGTGAAAGGTTGGTAGTTTAGCTAGTCCCCTTCCTACCTCAGTGGCCTTCCTTTTAAGATGTTATATTGATCTGAGTAATTTAGTAATAAGTAGGTTAGTAAGCACGTAAGTTTACAAGTTAGTAAGGTTAGTAAGGCTCTAGTAGAGTTAGTACTAGTCCCTTTCCTACATCATTCGGCCAGTATGGATGTTTATCTTGTCTGAGTAGTGTTGATTTATTATATGTTGTCCATGACCCCCCCTTCATTCATTTTTATTCTGACAATTTACACAGCTTCCTTTCATCTAGATTTCCTCCGCACATGGTACCGCCCCATCACGGGTTACACACGACTGGAATCCCTCACCCCGCTATAGTGACCCCTACAGTCAAACAGGAGTCTTCCCAGAGTGACTGGGATCCATTGCACACTCGTAAGTAAACTCAGCTCAACTTTGTTTTATGTATAAGTAGCTCCTATTACTAACTGGGGTCCGTCCCTAGAATATCGGATGTGGCTTATATTGACTGTTATAAACTCCCACCCACCCGGCTCTCAGAGGTGTTGGAATTGTAGGTGTCAACGTTCCATTGGTTTTACTTGCCCCGTAATGTTGTGTGTTAATGTTGAACTTATGGCGTTTAATTCCTTTTAATTATTTTCATGCACGGAAACTCAGGATTCCCAAAGGAGGAAGAGAAAAGAAACCGCACATAAGAAACCTCTAAACGCGTTTATGTGTACATGAAGGAAATGAGAGCAAAAGTATGGCGGAGTGATACTGTTAAAGAGAGTGCTGGCCATCATCAATCCTCGGCGCAGGGTAGGTACATACGTAGTTTCCCTTTAATTATTTTCCCAGAATCTCCTCTGCCAAGTGAGTAAACTTTAATACTAGTGGAATTTTTATGTTTTCCCCATTTTTTTCCTAATATTCACGAGATGGCGGCCCCATATCTCCAGTGCTCTATTACTTACACTCCCTTGTGTGAATACGATATAACAGTGTTAACTATCGTTCCTTTCCGTTACGCAGTGCAAGCAACGCCTTTATCCAGTGAAGAAACAAGCAACAATACTACGAGTGTTGCTCGGAAGGAAAGGCAACTACACATGCAAACTGTATCCGGGATATGGTCCGCCAGGATACTATTAGGTTCTTATGTAGGTGATATTTATTCACTCCTAGTAATTGTAGACATGAACCGTGGTTTGGCTGCAATGGTGAATGCCGTGCATGGAGCGTGCCTTTAAATTAAAGGGGTGTCCTGTATGGGAGAGAGAATCAGTAACATTTATCACTGGGGTGAGACGTGTTTATTTTGAACATGTTGAGGTATGTTGCGTTTTGCAGCTTGTGTGCGCGCGTGATTAACAATATCTGAAGTGACAAATGTTAAATGTTGATAATGGTAGCTTATTATTGTGTCATATAATCGCACACTTCACACTTTCCCACTTGCATATTGGTACATCTCACACACATTGAACCTGCACTTAGGGGCACACGGGGACTGCCTTAGGTATGTACCATTACAACATGTGAGGCTGCTTAGGGATTTACCATTAGGACGGGTAGTCTGCTTTGGGATGTACACTTAGGACGGGATCTGACTTAGGGATTTACCATTAGGATGGGGACTGCTAGGGATGTACCACTTAGGACATGGGGGACTATTATAGTAGTACCATTATGAAGGGGGATCTGTCTTAGGGATGTACCGTTCACGTTCTATTAGGATGTCCACTGGAGGAGGACTCATTTCGGGATGTACCATTAGGACAGGGGGATCTTCTTAGGGATGTACCATTAGGACAGGGGGATCTACTTAGGGATGTACCATTAGGACAGGAGGATCTGCTTAGGGATGTACCATTAGGACAGTGAGGTCTGCTTAGGATGTTACCAATTAGATCACGGAGGGATCTGCTTAGGGATGTACCTTTAGGACAGGAGGATCTGCTTAGGGAGGTTACCAGTAGGACAGGAGGAATCTGCTTAGGGATGTTGCCCTAGGAACAGAGATCTGCTAGGGATGTACCATTAGACATGAGGATCTGCTTAGGGCTGTACCATTGGACAGGGGGATCTGGCTTAGGGGATGTCCCTTAGGAACAGGGGGAGCTACTTAGGGCTGTCCATTAGGACAGGAGGATCTGCTTAGGGATGTACCATTAGGATCAGGAGGATCTGCTTAGGTATGTACCATTAGGACAGGAGGATCTGCTGAGGGATGTACCATTAGGACGGAGGATCTGCTTAGGGATGTACCATGAGACATTAGGATCTTCTTAGGGATGTACCATTAGGACAGGAGGATCTGCTTAGGGATGTACCATTAGGACAGGAGGATCTGCTTAGGGATGTACCATTAGGACAGGAGGATCTGCTTAGGGATGTACCATTAGGACAGACATCCTTAATTATTCCTTCTACTCTAGAGTGCACTGAAATTGAAGTTAAACTGTCCCTGTGGTTTGTTTTCAAGGGAAAGAAGAAGAAGAGGAAAAGGGACAAGCAGACAGGAGAGGCCAATGGTAAGTGTCCCCTCGCCTTAATTACGTGTGCTCTGGGCCCAGTGCATTTCATCCAGTCCCATTACACATAGACTGTGAGGGTTGGGTTACCGTCACTCATCCTGGATTTCACCCCTTTATTTGGACTTGGCAGTTCGGGGTTCAATGGGGCCTCGTTCTAGTTCCCTTTATAGTTCAATGGGGCCTGGCCTCGTTCTAGTTCCCTTTATAGTTCAATGGGGCCTCGTTCTAGTCCCTTTAAAGATCTAGTGACACTGAAATCAAAGATTGTTTCATTAAAACATAAAAGAGCTAAGAAAATCGCCAAGTCATTGAGAACTTTGGATAAAAATACAACAATCTACTGATAATATCCCCCCATATCTTCAGTTACCACACAGTGGTATTTTTTTTAAATGTAAAATACATGGGATTGGTTAAAAAGTAGCAAATTGCTTATTAGTCACTCGGTCTGGCAAGCGAATCAGATTCAACGGGGTTCCAGCTAATATCCAACTCTCTTCTAGTGAGCACAGAGATTTATAGCCATGTACCTGCAAGCACTGCCATAAGCTCTTTTATATATAAACAGTTTGTATTTCAGTGTCCTTCCCCTTTAATGGAGATCTATCGTTTCCCCCGTTACAGTTGCTATTCGGGAATCTTTTTAATATTTGCATGTTGTATAGTTCTGTATTTTCTGTTTTACTATTTAATATTTAGCATTTTTTATTTTTTTTTTATTAGAAAAACCAGCCATTAGCTATAATGTGTTTTGTTAAATAGCGGTGTGTGTCTGCGTGTGATTGGTTCTGGGCGCTGTCAAGGCTGTGCCGGTATGCTAAGCTGCCTGCTTTCCAGTCATAATTTCCTGTCCGCCCCATTTTTTTTTCTTGTTCTTTTAATTAAGGAGGTTTGAGTTTTCTAAAAATACTGCATAAAAACCTGATTGTGTCCAGACTCTGTGTAATTTGTTCTTGTCTTTCAGAACACAGCGAATGTTACCTAAATCCTTGCCTTTCTCTTCCGCCGATTACAGGTGCTAAAGCCATTTTTTAGGGGGGAATATCCAATTCCTTATTTTCCTTATTATTCGTTTTTTTTTTAATTTTGATTTTTTTTTTTTACTGGAAATGCTTTTTATTGCCATTTTAATTTTATTAACATGAACCATCTATTCTCGAGAGCGGATAGGAAATAAAACTCTTGGTTAGACATAAATGCTCTGGCTCTAGGTGTGTAAATGGATGTTACTTTATAGCCCCTTTAATTGACATAGTTGATTGATACATTTGATACATTGTATCTGCACAGCTGATTAACAAGGCGTCCATATTGTAAACCTTGTACTTCCTGTTCTACACCTTTCTGGTCGTTTCTGCATTTTGATATATCGGTTGGGTTTTTATTATTTTGGTCTATAAAGTTCTTAGTAAGAGATTTCTGCTCCCACTCCTTAGATGTTTCCGTGGGCAGCTACATAAATGTTCTGTGCACACAGTAAGCTATGATTATGTACTTTTCCGTATGAAGATTTAAACCCGTCTTGATGCGGAATTTGAATCCAGTGGTAGAGATTCTGCCTTAAAATGTAAAAGGTTTGTGTTTTTGTAATCCTTTCTTATGTAACATTCTGTCTTTATCCAAATGTTTTCATTTAATATCCCATAGTGTTTATTTTGCCATGTTCGCAAGAGGTTACGTTGACTTCCACAAAAAGCAAAAACACAAAAAAGTTGAATTTCATTTTTTTGTATTTTCCTTGATGACTTTGGATAGTAATTTTAAAATAATGTTTCTAAATGCGTTTTATATGAGTTATAGCTCAGAAATGATGATTGAAATGGTCACTTGCCTCTCTGTAAGTGATTTCTGAAGTCAAGCCCTCCAGTTCATTCTGACCCCGCCTCCTCTCCAAGTTACTGGCTCTGACATGCTCAGTGGGTCTAATATGATACTTTGTATTTTTTTGTGTTGGGGAGGGAGAGTAAAAGTTGCTACAGAACTTGCTATAAAGAAATACACAGTTCTGTGAATGAAAGACTTGGTAGGTTTATATTTTTTACCATTTGTGGCTTTGCTCATTGAAAAGTTAGATCCCATTATAACTGATTGGTTTCTTGGTATTTGTAGTACGGGCTTTAATCATTTTTTTATGGCAACACTTTTTATTAAGAGGAAAATTAATTACTTATATTACTTCCCCAGTTTTTATAGACAACGGCTACGTTAAATCTAATATATGATTTATGAAAGGTGGGGCCATCTTATTTGTAACCTAGACAAATACCCAGGGGCCTGTTTGCTAATCTGATAGGTTGAGAATCATAGGGGCTGGACGACGCCTTATTGTATAAGGAAATATGAAGGTTTGGAATGATAAATTGTGGATTTCATGGCTCCACCGATTGTCTTGTGTCTTCATTCTCATGCTATGATAAAAAGAGAATTAACGTTTAATTATAAATGAATCCCAGGTTATTCCTAAGTCAATGTGGGTCCTTCCTCTACCCAGATTCCTTTACTGGGATTTGGCATCATATATGACATCATCTGTTGGTACCAGCCCATGCACGCTTAAAGCCAGAGCATCCATGTTAGGGTCACTAAAGCGGAGACAACATTTTTTTGGTTCCATATTGGAACGAGGACCATTTTAAGGCATGTACACGGAATTTATCTTTTATTTCCTATCACCTTTCTAAACATTTTCCAAGTTCCATAACCCCCGCTTCCCAGCACGTTCTATATTTGCATCCTAGATACTTGTCTGTATGTTTACAAGGTACCCTGTCCCCCGTGTAACAGTCTGGATCCGAGGCTACGGACAGACTTTTTTGGGCACTAACCACGCCAATGGACCATGCAGTATTTCCTTATTGATAGATTTATTTCTGCAGAGAAAAACAAACAAATGGGCAAAAAAACCAAAAGAATTCTTCGAAAAAACCTCCTTAATCTAATTTATTGCTTCCACAAAGTGTAACTGCTTCCAGCATGCTGCTTCTCCTGTTTTGTGTTTGGCTTCTGCCGCATGCCCCATGGCTTCCATCTTGCTGCCTGTCTCCTGTTACCCATCCTCCTCTTTACTTAGTTTTACTGTAGATTTAAATCGACCAATGAGAAGCATTTCCCCTCCCAAACTGCAGTATCCCTGAACCTTTACTAACCAATCATTTTATCCAATTGGAGAAGCCCCTTCAGATTAGATTTTTTTCTGAATAATGTCAAAGTTACAATGTGACGTTTTTGGATTTGACACTTCATTTGAAACAATGTTTCTATTTCTCATATCCATCCTTAAAGGCAATGTACAGCTCTCTCGATCCTTTAAGGGTTTCCAAACCTTAAGCCCATGTTTTTATTTTTTAAGGGCACATGGTAGAATCCCCTAGACAGAGGAGGAATCCTTTTGTTAGACATTATGGGGCCAATGTAATAATGTTAACACAGGTCCAAAGTCCAGCGTTACATTGTTTTCATTTTTTTAAAGGGGAGGTCTATAAAGGGTATTAATCAATGGGATTCCTTTAAGACGTAGTATTCCCTCATTAAATGATTGATCCCCCTGGTAGCTATTGGGTTCTGTAGCAGGGGATACCCAACCCTCTGCACCAATCAGTGAAGCTAATGGGATTTCTATAAAAGAGACAACCAATCATATGCTCTGACACAGGGATGCTGCGGTTTATAATTCTATGCATGCACAGAGCTCGTTCCTCAGTTGTTTTTTTCATTCATGTAACTTGTGATTAAGCCAAAAAAAAAAAATGAATGTTCTTTGCGCTTCTTGCAATTAGTTACCAGTTCATTGTTTTTATTTATTTTGTTATTTATTTTTTTTCCTATCTATTCTCTTCCTCCTGATCCTTTCCCGCTCGCTTCTGTCTTGACCACATTCAGACCTGAGCGCTCCTAAGAAATGCCGAGCGCGCTTTGGGCTTGATCAGCAGAATAACTGGTGCGGTCCATGCAGGTGTGTATGGTCTCTTTGGACTTTGCTCTGGCTGGTTTTGACGTGTTTTATTTGGTAATTTCCTCCTCTATTCCCATGGGTAGCCATCGCCCCTAGGTCGCCATTCACCCCAAGTAAAGTTAGCCACATCGTTTGGTCAATGCGATTGGGAGATCTGGATGGTGACCCTGTTTCTCAATTTGTCAGTATGAAACCTCGTGGGTTAATAAGAATTGAAACGCGTTGTCCGCTCTCTATTTTCCAACGTCTTATTTCATGATAGAAGAAAATATTTGGAAAAACTCCGGACAATCGCATTACACACGGATTTGAGATTTAAAAGGCGATCTCCACCCTAAAATATATTTCTCTTGACCTATAGTTTGGTAACATGCGGTATCTTTTCTTTCTATGTGATTTCAAACTAAAGTTATATACCTGTTTAAAATCAAATCATCTCTTTTACTACAGAAAGCCCTCTGGTTACTTTGTTTTACTCCCCTCTCCCTTTAACAATTTGAGATACAAAGTATTTGATTGGAGAATTCCACCCACACGGAGCATGTGCGAGGTCACTGAGTTGCGGGGGGGGCGGTAACTAAAGGGAGTTCTGTACTGTAAGATTTTACTTTGTATGTTTGACTAGGAAATACATAGGAATAAAAAGGATACATAATCTACTTCCACTCTTCAGATATATATTTATCTCTTTATTTAAGAAATTCATTCATATTAATCCACGAGTTTCACTAATTTCAGCCCTGGACGTTGGTTCACAAAACAATTTACCCTCCGTGGCAATAGGTAACATGGCGGCCTAGACCCTAGAGTAGAGCAGTTATTTTTACTGCTTTTGTGCCGCGATGGTTATCCATGGTCAGGAAAAGAAATTACCAAACAAATCAAAGATGAATGTCGGCAAATGTAGCTAAAAACTTCACATCCTCATTAGCAGTGTGCGCCATTTTGTTGTACTATTGTGTGTGTTTACATTATGCTAACAGATACCAATGCGCCAAAGAAGTGTCGAGCATTGTTTGGACTTGACAGACAGAATTTATGGTGTAAACCATGCAGGTATATAATGTCAGGACCCCTTGGAAAATAACAATCCCTTCTGTCCTTCCTAAAGACCCTTTAATCAAATTCTTCCTACTTCGGTGAAATGACCTCCCATCTTTTTGTCTCTGTTGGTGCTTGGGGTTCACTTTATCGTTTCCTCTCGGTGCATACAATGTTTAATAGAAACATCAGCCATCCAATGGATTTAGATATGGAGTTCATTATAAGGTTATATCTTACTGTGTGCACAGAACACCGCACACTAATAGCTGTGTCGGACAATGATTTTCATTCTTGCTCATGCCCATACCATATTAATACTTGTATGGACAAAGTATCCAATAAAATGCATTGATTGCAATGCCGTATCCAATTAGATTCCCTTCCTCTGTAACTGGCCCATATATTGGATAGTTTTATGGAAACGCCTCCTTGCGGAATCCTTTGTATGCCTCGGAGGACGGTTACAATTTAGTTCTTGGTGGAGGTACAAACATTTGCTCTCATTTTATTTTTATTTTTTCTTTCCTGTCTCTTTTTTTTCTGTAATTAACCCTTTGGTAAAATCTGTTATCTCTTTATTCTGATGCAAGCAGTCTTTGAATTTGGAATATAACCATGGTAGGTATAAATCTCCAGCCCTTCTCTGTCTAATGCATTGTATCCATTATTTACATCTTCTTGTGCCTCATCTTCATGTCTAGTCTGAGACCATGATAATGAATGGGAAATGGATTTTTGTTAAAGGATAAGTGATGGTGAAACGGAATTAAGATAAGGCAGTGGTCCAAGCACCCTAGGAATCTGCAACAATCTGCCACCTTAGAAATCATTTGTTAATATGGATCACTGGATCTGATTCTTTGCTTTGAGTCGCTGTAGTTTAATGTTGTAGATTCTCCCCCATTTAAAGATCCGCTTGGGATACATCGTTTGAATGGAAACTTTGAATCCCAAAGTTAGCTCCAAATGTGTCCAAAGGGCTAAACAAAATCTAGAATAGAGAGGAACGGGCAGAGATCCAGGGTGCTTTACAGATGCTTTATTTTCTCCAACGTTTATTTTATCTTCATTTATCCTTTAGGACGTTAACAGATGAGCGTACCATTGTGTGACACGTTGAGCTGCCATTTTGGGTCTTCTCTCTTGGAACTCAACATGCAGCACTATCTTACGCTTGTCTGTTTTCTTTACCAATAGGAATAATTAGAGCTCGGGGCCCCACATTAGAGATGTCCGGGTTTCAATCTGTCATTGGGTTCAACATACCTGGGTAGATTTCATTATAACTTAATCGATCGATAGAGAGAGAGAGAGATGGATAGAAAGATGTAGGGGTAGGTAGATTGGTAATTGATGATGATGTATAGATTATAACTAGATAGATATATAGATTATAAATACATAGATAGATATATGATCAATAGATAGATATATGATCGATATATAGATAGATTATAGATAGATAGATGATAGATATATAGATTATAGATAGATATATCAATTATAAATATATATAGATTACAAATAGATATATAGATTATAAATAGATTTATAAATAGATATATAGATTATAAATAGATAGAAAGATAAAATAGTTTAGATAGTTATATAGATTATAAATATATAGATAGATAGAGAGATAGATAGAGAGAGATAGATAGATAGATAGATAGATAGATAGATAGATAGGTAGATAGATAGATGAGAGAGATATATAGAGAGAGATAGATAGATAGATAGAGAGATAGATAGATAGATAGAGAGAGATAGAGAGATAGAGAGATAGATAGAGAGATAGATAGATAGATAGAAAGATGAGAGATAGATAGATAGAGAGATAGATAGATAGATAGATAGATAGATAGATAGATAGATAGATAGATAGATGAGATAGATAAATGGTAGATAGATAGATGAGAGAGATATATAGAGAGATAGATAGAGAGATAGATAGATAGATAGATAGATAGATAGATACATGATAGATAGATAAATGGTAGATAGATAGATGAGAGAGATATATAGAGAGATAGATAGATAGATACATGATAGATAGAGAGATAGATAGATAGAGAGATAGATAGATACATGATAGATAGATACATGATAGATAGATACATGATAGATAAATGGTAGATAGATAGATGAGAGAGATATATAGAGAGATAGATAGATAGAGATATAGATAGAGAGATAGATAGATACATGATAGATACATGATAGATAGATACATGATAGATAGATAGAGAGATAGATAGATAGAGAGATAGATAGATAGATATATAGATAGATAGATAGATAAATGGTAGATAGATAGATAAATGGTAGATAGATAGATGAGAGATAGATAGATGAGAGAGATATATAGAGAGAGATATAGATAGATAGATGAGAGAGATAGATAGATAGATGAGAGAGATAGATAGATAGATGAGAGAGATAGATAGATGAGAGAGATAGATAGAGAGATATATAGATAGATAGATAGATGAGATAGATAGAGAGATAGATAGATAGATAGATAGATGAGAGAGATAGATAGAGAGAGAGATAGATAGAGAGAGATAGATAGAGAGATAGATAGATAGAGAGATAGATAGATAGAGAGATAGATAGATAGAGAGATAGATAGAGAGATAGATAGATAGATAGATAGATAGATAGGAACAGACAGATAGATAGATGGTAGAATAGATGCAGTAGATAGATAGATGGATAGATGAGAGAGCATAGACGAGAGATAGATGATAGATGAGATAGATAGAGTAGATAGATAGATAGTAGTAGATGAATAGATAGATAGATGATAGATAGATAGATAGATAGATAGAGAGATAGTATAGATGAGAGAGATAGATAGACGAGAGAGATAGATAGATAGATAGATAGAGAGAGAGAGAGAGAGAGAGAGATAGAGAGAGAGATAGATAGAGAGAGAGATAGATAGATAGATAGAGAGATAGATGATAGAGAGATAGATAGATGAGAGAGATAGATAGAGAGATAGATAGATAGAATAGAGAGATAGATAGATAGAAGATAGATAGATGAGAGATATAGTAGACGAGAGATAGATGAGAGAGATAGTAAGATAGATTAGATAGATGAGAGAGATAGATAGATAGATAGATACATAGATAGACAGACAGACAGATAGATAGATGGATAGATAGATGCATAGATAGATAGATGGATAGATGAGAGAGATAGACGAGAGATAGATAATAGATAGATAGATAGAGATAGATAGATAGATAGATAGATAGATGATAGATAGAGAGATAGATAGACGAGAGATAGAGATAGATGATAGATAGAGATAGATAGATGAGAGAGATAGACGAGAGATAGAGATAGATAATAGATAGATAGAGAGAGATAGACGAAAGATAGAGATAGATAGATAGATAGATAGATGATAGATAGATGTAGATAATTAATAGTTTTCTTTAATGTGTATACATCATTTATTTATATACATCACCCAAAGCTAACCATTAACTATTGATGTAAGGGGCATTGTTCTTGTTTAACATAAAATTTTCAATCCATGAACAATTAAAAGGACAATTAAAGCTTAAAAATATAAATGAGCCAAAATGAATTCTATAATGTGTGACTAGCAGATACCTCTGGAATCGGCAGCAATGTAAATAAATTGCCTGGAAGTTTATGTCTTTTCCTGATTTCTCTAGGCCTCCTTCCCAGTAAGCAATCCTTTGTTTTCTGGTTTAGAGAGAGGTCATGGTAGGTCCCCCAGTATTTACATGAGACCTGTGGCAGGTAGGAGAAGGAGGGGGATTGGACGAGAGACAAGACGGGGATTGGACATGTTTACACCTCGTTTCGGGTTTTTAGCAATTATTTGGGCAGTGGTATCTTATTCTTATTAACGTTACCTTAGCATTGCAGCAGCCGTTCTGGTTACGTTTTGCTAGGCCCATTCGTCCTTCTGGGAAAATATTCCACATCCCAGGAATGTTATTTCTTCGACACCCCATAGTCTGTTTCCTTATTACATATATACAGACTGCAATAACGGCAGTTATTTGTATTAAAGAGCGATAAATAACTTAATGATGACGTTATTTTCCCAGCAGTCTCTGTAATAATGGGAACGTGTCCTGTCTGTCTGATAGACACTGGGGGCAACTGGTTTACTTTGCTGGGCTAGTTGGAAAGTGGCCTCGGGCTATTTGGTAAAATTAGCCACCCACCAGCTCTTCTAAGGCTGGGTACCGTAAGATATGGTCCGACCGATAGGGACCAGTTGGCTGAAAATATCACATGGTGTGGGGCAGCCGTCCATGACCAAGCTCGGCCGTGACCAACAGAGATTTGTCTCAGCTGGGCACTCGCTGGTAGTTAGCGCTCGGGCGGGACAAAAACTGGTGTGTACCCAGCCTTAAAAGTCCGATTGTTCACCCAACGTCTCCTAGTGTAGTGTAGATCCATGATGTCGGATTTGTTGTTTTCCCTTCATTCACAGATAATTCTCTACCTCTCTCTATTTTAGGAGGAAAAAAAAGTGCATTCGCTACATACAAGGTGAAGGCAGCTGTGTTAGCCCACCCTCTACAGATGGAAGCCTATTAGACTCTCCTCCTTCTTCACCTGCCATGCTAGACTCCCCCACAACAGACTCTAAATCACAAACTGAACAAACTCAACCCCTTTCTCTGACCTTGAAACCTGACCCCTTGGTTCGGACCTGTGTGCCGCATTCTCCTCTGGCAGAAAGTCCAGCAAGAAAGTCCAACGCACTGCCAGCACCCATTTGCCAGAACGGGACAGAACACTGTCATCCGCACATCTCCATGCAATCTTCTCTACCCTACTCCTTGTGTTTAACACAACCGTCAACGTCTTTCTTATCGACTCATCGGTCCTTGTCTGGAACTCAACTACAGCCCCTATCACTGGTAACGAAACCTATAGAGTAGAACAAACTGGAAAATTCCTCAATTATTTTTTTTCTAGAGTTATTTTAATTAAATTTCCATGAATTTCATTTTTTTTTTTTTTTCATTTGTGCCAAAATGGCCTCCTCCAGTAGGTGTTTTCAATGAAGTTGATTGGTCAATATTTGACCTCCCTTTTATCTTCTCCGAAGTGAACACACAAGACCTCAACGAGCCTCCCATGTTCTGCCAAAATTTTTATCATCCGTCATAAAAAAAACAAACGTCTTTTTAGCACCGGGAGAAGGCGGGAAAATTATATACATATATATATATGAAAATGAATGGGAAAAACTAAAATTATACATAACTGTTATGTAGATCTGAACTTTGGAAAGACTATTTCAAAGAACAAGGAAGCAAAAAAAAAGCAATTTGGCCGCAGAAGGAGTCGGTTCTTAATTATTTGTATTTAAATACGAGCTTGCGAACCAATCATTTTACACCCAATTTTTAACCCCTTCAGCGCACATGAATGCAGTGCCACTTATCTTCTCGTGAAACAACTTTTATTGTGATGTTACTTGTTATTGTTCAAAATGTACAGAAAAAAAACACAAAGGCAGAGGGAAAAAAGTTGAACAAAATGTGTGAATATGCCTTTATCCATGGCGTTGCAATTGTTAAATGCACAAAAGTGTTTTTTTTTGGGGGGGGGGGGGGGGGGAAGATTGGAATTTTCAATATATCAGAGCCATGGACTTGTAGTATTTATTGCTTAGAAAAGAGTCTTTGTCCTTTGTTTGTCGTTCCACATTTTTCGCAGAAAAAAATTCAAAAAGAAAAAAAAAAGTTGTTTCCCATTTCTTTGAAACGTTGTATAAAGTTTTTTTTTCTTAGTGTAAGCATCTTATATATATATATATATATATATATATATATATATATATATATATATCATTTGTACAAGGTTTTTAAGTTTATATATAAATTTATATATATATATATATTTTGTTTTTTTATTTTTATTTTTTGTTTTTTTTGCTGAGTTGCCACCAAATGGACATTTCTAACTACATTTAAAGGATCAATATTGTACAAAAGCAAACGCATTATAAAGCCATTACACGAAGACTTGAAATTTTATCAAGGGAAATCGGCTTGTCTCGGGAAACTAGCCACGCTAACAGGACTGTACACAAAAAATCCACGTGCCAAATTTCCCAGCCACTAAATTCTTCCTTTGTCCTTTCCTTCACGTTTTTAATGTGATGTTTAATAGGTAGGTATGTACGTAGTTTACTTGTCATCGATAACAGGTGTTAATGGTTGGAGACACACGGGGGCAGCATTAAAATAATAAAAAAAAAAAAACACTTACAAAATTTAAAAAAAAAAATCCCATTTGGGCCAAATTTCCTGTTCATTCGATTATTTATAGAGGAAACTGTTTCCACTTTTATGTCTGTTTGTTACATTTAGGTAGCAAACAACAGCAAAAAATCTTTAAAAAAAACTTCAAAAAAAAAAAAGGCATGTTGATGTTTGCAAAAAATTTTTTATTTTTTTTTTTAAATGAAGGAAAATTCATCCAGTGAAAATTGTACTTGACCTAAAAAAAAAAAAAAACAAATTGTAAATCTGTCTCTGGTTTTACCTGAACTTTTTAATAAGATGCTATGACCTTTTTTTTTTTTTTTTTTTTTTTTTTTTTTTTTTTATTTTTGTGACTTTTGAATGGTTCCTTAAAAAACTGTGATGTTTGGTTTTATTCCAGGTTTTTTTTTTTGTTTTTTTTTTTAATTCAATGTGGTTTTAAAAAACAAAACAAACAGAATTATAAGAATGTTATTTTATTTTTATTTTTTTTTGTAATGAATTCATGTTCATCCTGTATAGTATCTGTAGCATGCAGTTCTGGGTTAATAAAAGCAACATAGTATGTTCAGATTGCGATTCGTTATTCATTGGGTAATTAAAAAATGTTTGTTTGTGTCCAGGGGTGCCCCTACCATGAAGCCAGCTGAAACATTTGCTCAGGGTGCCGCCCCTGCAGAACACCTAAAAGGAGGCAGTTAAAAAAAAATATCCTTTCTGCAATACCACATTTCAACACCAGTCAGCCCTCAAGTTCACTAGTCAGTGTTAGTCAGCTCACCCTACCCACCTCCACAAGCAATGCCTATGTTCCACGCCCCCTTGACGTGCCACCCCTCATCTGCCTATAGGCGGCATTTAAAGGTTGTTTCAGGTGTCAAAAACCCTAGGAACACTCCTGTTTGTGTCCTAATTCAGTACATTTGGGTTTGTGGGGATATTTTGTAGTTACTAACTTTACCGGTGATTACACCTGTGTATAGTGAATAAAACCTTTCAATAGACCAGGTCTAATTTCAGGTTTACTTCCTCCTTCCTTTTGCACACAAAGACACAACATAACTAATTAGTTCTCTCTCTGGCTAAACCACATTGAGCATGTCTGACCTTGGTGAGCTAGAGGAAGGGGCGGTTCCTTCAGACAATTTTGTACTGGAATATTTTGCTTACTTCATACAGGTATGTTTTTTGGGGAATTACATGAAAATGGTTGCTTGTGGGAACAGCCATGATGTGAGCTTGTAAAAGAGCTTAGAAAGCAGTGAAGGCAGCTAGGGGGAGATGGTCAGGGAGAGTATCTCCTTACAGGTGGACCGTTGAGAGCAAGTCCCCCTTAGTTGTGTTGGCCACATGAATGTTTGTTATAGATGTCTTCAGCCATGGAAGAGGATAAAGTTAAAGGAAGAGGAACAGTATCTGCAATCAAATGTTTTTTTAAAGGACAACTATACTGTAAACAAATAACTTTTTAAAAATGAGAAGTACGTGGGCCAGGGAGGTAGGATTGATTATTCCCACCTCCCAATATTGTTTCGTAGAGGAGATACAGCAAATTCATTTTTAATCTGCCATGTTATGGCCTTGGGCCTTCCTGTATTAAAGATAGTGCTGAAGCAGCTGGGAAGCCTGGCAGAAGCTGTTTTCTTTGTTCTGCCGCTCCTCATAGAAATGTTATTGGGGGTTGAAAGTACCAATCCTACTGCCCTGTACCAGGTATATACTTTATACTCTATAGTATACTATAGTTCTCCTTTAAGGTTTCTGTTGATAAGTGACTGTTCAGGTGCCCTATGAAGAATCACCCACAGTTACACATTGCACCTGGAATTACAAATACTGAACTATCTTTCCAGGTTTTTGCTGTTTGGTTTGTGGTTGGAAGTGGCGTAAAGTGCAGTGCAGTACAGTGTACAGTACAGTATGACCTTCAGTACAGTGTACAGTACAGTATGACCTTCAGTACAGTGTTCAGTGCAGTATGACCTTCATACAGTGTTCAGTGCAGTATGACCTTCAGTACAGTGTTCAAGTACAGGTATGACCTTCAGTACAGTGTTCAGTGCAGTATGACCTTCAGTACAGTGTACAGTACAGTATGACCTTCAGTACAGTGTACAGTACAGAATGACCTTCAGTACAGTGTATAGTACAGTATGACCTTCAGTACAGTGTACACTACATATGACCTACAGTACACCATGACCTTCATACGAGTACAGAATGACCTTCAGTACAGTGTACAGTACAGTATGACCTTCAGTACAGTGTTCAGTGCAGTATGACCTTCAGTACAGTGTTCAGTCAGTATGAACCTTCAGTACAGTGGTTCATACATAATCATACAGTGTCAATGCAGTACCTTCAGTAACGGTTTCATGCGTATGACCTTCAGTACAGTGTACAGTACAGTATGACCTTCAGTACAGTGTACAGTACAGTATGACCTTCAGAAAAGTGTACACTACAGTATGACCTACAGTACACCATGACCTTCAGTACAGTACACCACGACCTTCAGTATAGTACACCATGACCTTCAGTACGGTGTACAGTACAGTATGACCTTCAGTACAGTGTACAGTACAGTATGTCTTCAGTACAGTGTACAGTACAGTATGATCTTCAGTACAGTGTACATGTAAGTATGACCTTCAGTAAGTGTATACAGTATGACCTACAGTACAGTGTACAGTACAGTATGACATTCAGTACAGTGTACAGTACAGTATGACCTTCAGTACAGTGTACAGTACAGTATAACCGTCAGTACAGTGTACATACAGAATGACCTTCAGTACAGTGTACAGTACAGTATGACCTTCAGTACAGTGTATACAGTATGACCTGTCCTATACTAGTGTACAGTACAGAATGACCTTCAGTACAGTGTACAGTACAGTATGATCTTCAGTACAGTGTACAGTACAGTATGACCTACGGTACAGTGTCAGTACAGTATGACCTGCAGTACAGTATGACCTTCAGTACAGTGTACAGTACAGAATGACCTTCAGTACAGTGTACAGTACAGTATGATCTTCAGTACAGTGTACAGTACAGTATGACCTACAGTACAGTGTTCAGTAAGTATGACCTGCAGTAAGTATGACCTTCAGTACAGTGTACAGTACAGTATGACCTTCAGTACAGTGTACAGTATGACCGTACATGTACAGTACAGTACATGACCTTCAGTACAGTGTACAGTACAGTTGACCTTCAGTACAGTGTACAGTACAGTAATGACCTACAGTATGTGTTCAGTATACAGTATTGACCTGCAAGTACAGTATGACCTTCAGTACAGTGTACAGAGTTTTCAGACTACAGTACGTTACAGTACGTATGACCTACAGTACAGTGTACAGTACAGTATGACTTCATACAGTGTTACAGACATATGACCTTCAGTACAGTGTCAGTACAGTAGACCTTCAGTACACGTGTTCAGTACTAATGACCCAGTACAGTGTACCTACGTATAACCTTCAGTACAGGTACAGTAACAGTATGACCTACAGTACAGTGTACGTACATTATACCTACAGTACAAGTGTTCAGTACAGTATGACCTTCAGTACACGTATGTACATCCTACAGTACATGACCTTCAGTACAAGTGTACAGTACAGTATGATCTTCAGTTACAGTGTACAGTACAGTATGACTTCAGTACAGTGTACAGTACAGTATGACTTCAGTACAGTGACAGTTACAGTATGACCTTACATACGTGTACAGTACAGTATGACATTCAGTACTTGTACATTACAGTAGAACCTCAGTACAGTGTAACGTACAGTTGACTTCATACGTGTACAGTACAGTATGACCTTCAGTACAGTGTACATACAGTATGACCTTCAAGTACAGTGTACAGTCATGACCTTCAGTACAGTGTACAGTACAGAATGACCTTCAGTACAGTGTACAGTACAGTATGATCTTCAGTACAGTGTACAGTACAGTATGACCTACGGTACAGTGTTCAGTACAGTATGACCTGCAGTACAGTATGACCTTCATACAGTGTACAGTACAGAAGCCTTCAGTACATGTACAGTACAGTATGATCTTCAGTACTTGTACAGTACAGTATGACCTACAGTACATGTTCAGTACAGTATGACCCAGTACAGTATGACTTCAGTCAGTGTCAGTACAGTATACCTTCAGTACAGTGTACCATTCTGACCTTCAGTACAGTGTACAGTACAGTATGACCTTCAGTACAGTGTACAGTACAGTATGATCTTCAGTACAGTGTACAGTACAGTATGACCTACAGTACAGTGTTCAGTACAGTATGACCTGCAGTACAGTATGACCTTCAGTACAGTGTACAGTACAGTATGACCTACAGTACAGTGTACAGTACAGTATACCTCCAGTACAGTGTACACGTACAGTATGACCTTCAGTACGTGTACATACAGTATGACCTTCATACAGTGTACAGTACAGTATGACCTTCAGACAGTGTTCAGTACAGTATCCGTCAGTACATGTCACTACAGTAAACCTTCAGTACAGTGTACAGTACAGTAAGTGACCTACAGTACACAGTGTACAGTACAGTATGACCTCAGTACAGTGTTCAGTACAGTGAACCTTCAGTACAGTGTACAGTACAGTATTGACTTCAGTACAGTGTACAGTACAGTAATACCTACTTCAGACAGTGTACAGTACAGTATGACCTTCAGTAACACGTGTTAGTACAAGTAGTGACCTTCAGTACAGTGTACCAGACAGTATGACCTTCAGTACAGTTGTACCGTACAGGAATGACCTTCCAAGTTACAGTGTATCAGTACAGTATGCCTTCAGTACAGTGTACAGTACAGAAATTGAACCTGTCAGTACAGTGTAACACTACAAGGAACCCTTCAGTACATTGTACAGTACAGATGACCTTCAGTTACAGTGTACAGTCAGCAGTAATGAACCTTCAGGACAGTGTACAGTACAGAATGAACTCAGGTCAGTGTTACAGTACAGAATTACCTTCTTACAGTGTACAGTACAGTATGACTTCAGTACAGTGTCCAGTACAGTATCACTGTTCACCCCCCCCCCCCCCCCCCCCCCCCCCCCCCCCCCCCCCCCCCCGTCTTCCCTTCCCTCCCGTTTTTTCCTTCCCCTCTTCCCTCCTTCCGTGTCCCGTCCCGTCTGCCTTTCCTCGCCGTACCCTTCTTCCCTCCTATCCCGTTTCCCCTCCCGTCTCCCCTTCCGTCCCCTTGTCCCGTCCCCTGGCCTCCGTCCCAGTGGGTCACGTGACGTATACTTCAGTAACAGTGTACAGTACAGTATGAACTTCAGTACAGTGGTTCAGTAGGACATGCAGTACAGTGTTGCAGTCACGTAATGACTCGTCAGTACAATGTACAGTATGACATTCAGGACAGGTGTCACAGTTATGACCTTCAGTAACAGTGTTCAGTATGACATTCAGTTACAGTGTACATTATGACCTTCAGTACATGTACCAGTAAGGACCTCAGGTACAGTTGTACAGTATGAACCTTCATTACAGTTGTAACAAGTACAGTATGACAGTAACAAGTGGGTTAACAGTAACAGTATGCCCTTCATTACAGTGTCCAGTAACAGTATGACCTTCAGTAAACAGGAAATTAATGACCTTCATACAGTGTACCGTAACCGTTATGACCTTCAGTAAGTGTACAGTACAGTTACCTTCAGTAACAGTTACAGTCGAACCTTTCAGAACAGTGTAAACAGGCAGTATGACTTCAGTACAGTGTACAAGTAACAGTATGACCTTCAGTCCAGTGTTCAGTATGAATTCAGTACATTGTTACAGTTACAGTATTAACCTCAGCCCAGTGTACCGTACAGTATACCTCATACGTGTACAGTACAGTAATGACCTTCAGTACAGTGTATCGTACAAGTATACCATTCAGTAACAGTGTACATGCAGTATGACCTTCAGGTACAGTGTAACAGTACAGTATGACATTCAGTATGTATAGTACAGTATGTAGACCCTTAAGTACAGTGTTACAGAACAGTATGACCTTCAAACAGTGTAATACAGTATTACCTTCATTACAGTGTTCAAGTACAGTATACCCTACATTACACCAGACCCTTCAGTACAGTACAGAACAGAATGACCCTTCATAAGGTACACTACGTTGCACCTTCAGTACAGTTGGTACAGTACAGTCTGACTTCAGAACGTGTACAGTACAGTATGACCTTCAGTCCAGTGGTTCAGCA
Organism: Hymenochirus boettgeri; assembly: GCA_019447015.1. Taxonomy (NCBI): domain Eukaryota; kingdom Metazoa; phylum Chordata; class Amphibia; order Anura; family Pipidae; genus Hymenochirus; species Hymenochirus boettgeri. The sequence goes on from JAACNH010000085.1 coordinate 495,700, forward strand.
AGTATGAACCTACATTACACCATGACCTTCCGTAAGTACACGCATGACCTTCAGTACAGTGGACACGACAGTAATGACCTTCAGTACAGTGTACAGTCAGAATGACATCAGTTACAGTGTCCAGTGGCGTAATGACCTTCAGTACCGTGGTTACGTAACAGTAATGACAATTCATACAGTGTACAGTACAGTATGACCTTCAGTACAGTACAGTACAGTATGACCTTCAGAACAGTGTACAGTACAGTATGACCTACAGTACACCATGACCTTCAGTCAGTAAGACGACCTTAGACAGTGTAACACTACCATAATGACCTTCATCACAGTGTAACATACAGAATGCCATTACATACAGTGTACAGTACAGTAATGACCTTCAGTACATGTTACAAGTACAGTATGACCTCCAGTACATGTCATGCAGTAATGACCTTCAAAACATTGTACAAAGTACAAGTATTGACCTACAGTACACCATGACCTTCAGTACAGTACAGAATGACCTTCAGAACAGTGTCACCTACAGTAGAACCTTTCAGTACAGTGGTACAGTACAGAAGACATTCAGTAACAGTGACAGTACAGTCTGACCTTCCCTACAGTGTACAGTCCGTAATGACCTTCAGACATGAACGTACGTATGACCTTCAGTAACAGGTGTACAGTACAGTATGACCTTCAGAACAGTGTTAACAGTACGTATGACCTCATTACAGTGTACACTACCAGTTGACATTGTAACCGTTACAAGTAACAGATATGACCTTCATACAGTGTACACACAGAATGACATTCAGTACAGTGTAACCGTACAGTAATGACCTTCAGTTACAGTTGTAACCGTGCCGTAATGACATTCAGTACAGTGTACAGTACAGTATGACCTCAGTAGAGTCGTACACTACAGTATGATCGTCAGTCAGGGTACATGCAGTAGACCTACAGTACACCATGACCTTCAGTAAAGTACAGTACGACCTTTAGTACAGTAATGTGACCTTCAGGGCAGAAAGGTCATTTACTGAAAATTATTGAAATGTTAGAAACAACTTGTCATACACTTTTTAGAATTAAGAACCCCACTGTAAAACACGCAGCCTGCGGATTGAAACACATTATCACTATTCTTTCTATGTAATTCTTCGGCACTTCCGTGGCTGACATTCCTCTGCGACTGCTCGTTGGTCCAAAGAGGACCACACGATCGTCCGTGGTCTTCGGATGTGTCCAATAGCCTATTTGTCCAATTTGGACGAATGCACAGTCGGACGTTTGTCTCGCCCAGCCGAAAACCCATGCAATTTTTTTAACCCGATACACTGAACCGAAAAAAAGTTTTTTTTTTAATAGGTAAATCCCATCGGGGGGGAACAACGAGATTTACCTATTATCGATCGCGTGTAGGGGCTTTTCCCAACCAATCGGCACTCTGTAGTCTGCAATCTGTGAAAGACGGAAAATTTCCGTTGGTCGGAATCTGCTCTAGAGGGATACGATCGATTACACGAAGACTTGAAATTTTATCAAGGGAAATCGGCTTGTCTCGGGAAACTAGCCACACCAGCAGGACTGTACACAGAAAATCCACGTATTTCCCAGCCACTAAATTCTTCCTTTGTCCTTTCCTTCACGTTTTTAATGTGATGTTTAATAGGTAGGTAGTACGTAGTTTACTTGTCATCGATAACAATGTCGCATGGGTTGGGAACACATGGCAGCATTAAATAATAAAAAAAACACAAATGGAAAAAACAAAAAAATCCCATTTGGGTCAAATTTCCTGTTCATTCGATTATTAATAGAGGAAACTGTTTCCACTTTTATGTCTGTTACAATTTAGGTAGCAAACAACAGCAAAAAATCTCAAATAAAAAAAAAAAAAGGCATGTTGATGTTTGCAAACAAAAAATTTTTTTTTTTCAATGAAGAAAAATCATCCAGTGAAAATTGTACTTGACCTAAAAAATAATTTGTAAATCTGTCTCTGTTTTTTTACTGAAATTTTTTAATAAGCCCTACGACATTTTGGTTGTCCGTTTTCTTTTTCAACTTTTGTAAGCTTTTGAATGGTTCCTTAAAAAACGGTGATGTTTTTTTTTAATTCAATGTGGTTTCAAACGGCACTCCACCGATCGGGAATGACGGAAAATTTACGTTAATCAGTTTCGGCTCTAGAGGGAGCCGATATGATTGTGCGGAGTATGGCCGCACGTTTGACCGATCCCCATACCACGTATAGGGAGCGGTCGGGTCCGTGTGTGCTATTCCCACGGCATGGTGCCAACACATAACAATGTGATCAGATAAATGTGATCAGACCCATGTGATCAGATACCATTGTGATCAATACCATGTGAATACCCAATTTGAATCAGATACCATGTGAATCAGATACCAAAAATGGGGTTTCAGATCACTGTGATCAGATATCCATGTATCAGATACCAATGTGATCAGATACCAACGTTATCAGATACCAACGTGAATCAGATACCACGTGGACAGATACCAATGTATCAGAAATGGCAATGTGAGCAGAATTCCAAACTAATCAGACACCACACGTGATCAGATCACCTGTTATCAATACCATGTGATCAGATACAATGTGATACCAATGTATCAGATACATGTATTCCGATTAACCCAATGTGATCCCGTACCAATGTGATTCATATACCAATGTGATCATATACATGTTGTCAGTACCATGGATCATACCATTGTGAACCAAGATACCCCACATTGACCAGATAACATGTGACCAGATACCAAGTGACAGATACAATGGTGAGCAGATCCCAATGTGAGCACTACCCATGTGATCAATACAAATTGATCAGATACAATGTATCAATACAATGTGATCAGAGACAATGTTGATCGATACCCAATGGTCATCAGATACCAATGTGAATCAGATCCAATGTGATCCGATACATGTGATCAGATGACCATGGGGATCAGATACCATGTTACAATGCCCAGTTAGCAATACCGTGTGATCAGAATCAATGTGATCAGATACCAATGTATCAGACACCAATGCATCCAACACCAACGCAATCAATACCAATGGACAGATACCAACGTTATCAGATCAATGTGATCAGATAACCAATGTGATCAATACCAATGTGCTCAGATTACCAACGTTAATCAGATACCTAACATGATCAGACCACCAACGTGATCAGAACCAACGTGATCAGACACCAACGTGAATCAGATACCCACGTGATCAGATACCAACGTGATCAGATAACCATGTGATCCCAGATACCAATGTATCAAGATACAATGTGAGCAGCATCCAATGTGATTCAGATACCATTTATCAATACCAACGTGATCGAGATACCCAACGTGATCAGATACCAACGTGTTATCAGATACCACTGTAATCAGATTACCAACGTGATCAGACACCAAGTGATCAGATACCATGTGAATCATATACCAATGTGATCAGATACAATGTCCATACCAATGTTGATCAGATACATGGATCCAATACAATGTGATTCCGATACATGTGATTAGATACATGTGGATCCCAATACCAATGTGTCAGATACCAATGTGACCAGATACCATGTGACCATATACCAATGTGACAGATAACCAAATGTTATCCCATATACCAATGTGATCCAGAATACCCAATGTGATTAGATACCCAATTGATCATATACATGTGAGACCAGATACAATGTGACAGATACATGTGATCAATACCAATGTGATCAATACCATGTGATCAGATTACCAATCGTGATCAGATACCAATGTGACCAGATACCATGTGAACCAGCTACCACTGTGACCAGAATACCACTGTGACAGATACAATGTGGATCAGATCCCAATGTGATCACATACCCATGTGATCAGATAAAAATGTGATCAGATCCAAGGTGATCAGATAACAATGTGATCAGATCCAATACATGTGATCAGATACCATATGTGAGTCAATACCATGTGATCAGATACCATGTGGATCATATCCAATGTGGATCAGATTACCAATGTGATCGTGCCAATTGATCAGCTAACCTGTGATCAGATGACACATGTGAATCAGATTACCAGTGTGATCAGATACAATGTTGATCAGATCCCAATGTGGATCAACACCAAGTCACAGACACCAACGCGATAATACCAATGTGATCAATACCACGTTATCAGATACCCCAACAAAAAAGTGATCAATACCAATGTGATCAGAATACCAATGTTGATCATCAGATACCACGTATCAATACCAAAACAGGATCAGACACCCAACGTGATCAGAAAACCGTGAAATCAGACCACCAACGTGATCAGATACCACGTGATCAATACCAACGTGATCAGAATACCATGTGAAATCCAATACCAATGTTATCAATACAATGTGATCACGATACCAATGTGATCACGATCCAATGTGATCAATCCAATGTGATCATGATACCACGTGATCTATACCACGTGACAGATACCACCGGTGATCAGATACAAACGTGATCAAGATACCCACCGTGATCATACACAACGTGATCAATACCAATTTGATCGATCCAATGTGATCAGATACCAAGTGATAACCCCAATGTATCAGATACATGTGATCCGATATCAATGTGATCCGATACCATGTGATTAGATAACAATGTGATCAATACCATGTGATCAGATACCAATGTGACCAGATCCAATGTGACCAGTACCAATGTAACGATACCAAGTTGATCAGATAACCAATGTGATCAGATACCCAATGTGATCAGATACCAATGTATCAGATAAAAGTGATCAAAACACGTGATCCAGAAACACCAACGGTGATCAGCCATACCAACGTGAATCAATACCAACCGTGATCATATACCAATGTATCATATACCATGTTACCGACCAATGTGGATTCAGCATACAATGTGATCAATACCATGTGATCAGATGACCCATATGATCAGATACCAACGGGATCCGATACCAACTGATCATATACAAACGTGATCAGATACCAACGTGATCAACACCAACGGATCAGATACCAATGTGCTCAGTACCATGTGCTCAGATACCATGTGATACCAGTGTCAGAATACAATGTTGAATTCCAATACCAATGTGTATCCATATAACCAATGTGATTGATCAATGTGATCAAAACCACTGTGAAATCAGAACCAATGTGACCAATATACCATTTGCCCATCTACCAATGGACAGATATACCAATGGTGATCAAGTACACAATGTGATCAGATACCCATGTGGATCATATACCAATGTGATCAGATAAATGTGAACCAGATTACAATGATCAGATACCAATGTGATTCAGATACAATGTTGAGCAATCCAATGTGATCAGATACCATTGTGATCAGTACCAATGTTGACAGATACAATGTTGGCATCAGATGGACAATGTGATTTCATATAACAAATGTGATCAGATACCCAATTGATCAGAGACAATGTTAGCAATACAATGTATCAGATAACCAATGTGATCAGATACAATGTGTCAGATACATGTTGATCAGATGACAATGTGATCAATACCAGTGTGAATCAGATACAAAGCAAGTGATCATATACCATGTTGATCAGACACCCAATGTCATCAACACCAACAGCGATCAATACCAAGGTGGATCAGAATACCAACCTAGAATACAATGTTGATCAGATACCATGTGATCAGATACCAACGTTATCAGATCCAAGTGATCAGACAACCACTGATCAGACACCAACGTGATCAGACACCAACGTGATCACGATACCAAGTGATCAATACCATGTGATCAGAATCCTGTGACCCAGATACCCAATGTTGATCAGATACAAAGTGACAGATACCATATGTGATCAGATAACACGTGATGCAGATACCAACGGATCAGTAACCACGGACAGACGACAACCAATGTGATCCAGATTACCACTGTGATCATACACCATTGTAATCAATCACCATGTGCTCAGATCCCCAATGAAATGAGACACAATGTGATCAGAGTACAAGGTGAAATCCAGATACAATGTGACCCGATATACCATGTGATCAGACCACGAATGTGATCAGATACCCAATTTGTGATCACAGATACCACATGTGACATAGACCAATGTGATCAGATACATGTGGATCAGATACAATGTTATCAGATTACCAATGTGATCAAAAATACCAATGTGAATCAGACCCCAATGTGATCAGATAACCAACGCAACGCGATCAGATACCAACGATCAGATACCAACGTGATCCGATACCATGTGATCAGATACCAACTAATCGCCTACCAACGGTTAATCAGAATCCAAACGTATTCAGACCAACCAACGTGATCAGACACCAACCAACGGGATCAACACCAACGTATCAGATACCAACATGAAATCGATACCAATGTATCAGTACCAAGTGACCAGATAACCCAATGTGATCAATACGCAAAGTGACAATCCAAATGTGATCAGATACCAACGGATCAGATACCTGTGATCATACCAATGTGATCATATACCCTGGATCAGATAACCAATGTGACAGATACAAATGGACAGTACATGTAATCAGATACCAATGCAATCAGATCCCCATGTATCAATGACATGTGATCAGATACCAATGTGATCAGATACAATGTGATCAGATACCAAATGTTGAACAGATACCACTGTGATCAGATACCAAATGTGAATCAGATTACATGTGATCAGCTACCAGCCAATGTGGAATTTGATACAATGTGCAATGAGATATACTCAATGTTGATCAGATACCTGTGGATTTAATCCAATGTGATCATACCCAACGTGATCAGATTAACCAACGTATCACTAGCAACGTGATCAGATACCAACCTGATCAGCAAAACACCAAACTTGATCCAGATACAATGTTGATCAGATACCATGATCACAATACATGTGGAGCAGAATCAATACATGTGTCAATACCAATTGATCCAGACACCAAACGTGATCAGCCCAACCGTATCGATACCAACGTGATCAATACTAACGTGATCAGACAACAAACGTGATCAGACCCCAACGTGATCAGAATCCAACGGATCAGATCCCTGATGTGATACCATGTGATCAGAATACCATGTGGATCCGAATACCAATGTGATTCCTATCCAATGTGATCAGATGCCCATGTGATCCAATACAATGTGAATCAGATACCAATGTGATCAGGTCCAATGTGATCGATAAACCAATTGACCAGAACCAATGTGAATCAGAATACCAAATGTGATCTGGATACCATGTGACAGATACCACATGTGACCAGATCCATGTGATGTCCAATGTGACCAGATAACCATTTGTATCAGATACCCCAATGTGATCAGATCACCAATGGATCAGAATAAATGTATCAGATAAAATGTGATCAATACAATGTGATCAATACCAATGTGATCAGATACCAAATGTGACCAGTAGACAATGTGATCAGATACCAATGTGATCAGATACCACTGTGGATCAGAATACCAATGTGATCAGTGACAAATGTGATCAAGATACCACCCACTGTGGATCAATGAATGTGATCAATACCAATGTTGATCGATGACAATTGATCAATCCAATGTGATCATATGACAATGTGATCATATACATGGTGAATCATATACAATGTGATCAGCTACCATGTGATCAGCCACCAATGTCCATAAACACCAACGCGATCCGAAATACCAAATGTGAATCAGATACCACCTATCAGATACAATGTGGATCGATACCAATGACTCAGATACCAACGTTATCGAATCCCAACATGATCAGACACACCCAAGTGATCAGACGCAAGTGAGCAGATCCAACGGATCAGATAACCATGTGATCAGATTACAATGTTATCAGATACCAATGTGACCAATCCCAATGTGATCAGACACCAATGTGATCAGAATACCATGTGTTCAGATACCAACCCGATCAATACAAGTTTCAGATAACCAATGGATCAGATCCCAACGTTATCATATACCAAGGTGATCAGATACCAACTCACACATACGCACGTTATCCGAGATACCACCGGATCAACCGCACCAACGTGATCAATACAATGTGATCAGATACCAAGGGGATCACATACCAGTTGATCATAATCAGATACAATGTGGTTCCGATAACCAATGTTGATCAGACCCAATGTGAATCAGACACCAACGTGATCGGATCCCAACGATCAGATCCACGGATAATACCAACGTGATCAGACAACCACGTGATCAGACAACCAACGTGATCAATGCCATGTGATACCAATGTACAGATACAATGTGATCCGATAACAAATGTGTCCGAACCAATGTGATCAGATACCAATGTGATCA
>JAACNH010000086.1:0-53846 GCA_019447015.1 Hymenochirus boettgeri
CGGCTTGTAAATTTGATAATTCTCGAAAACAGCGACAACGAACATTCAATAATTATCGAAAGTCCGAAAAGTTCGAAAGTCCGAGAAATCATTCAATAATTATCGAAAGTCCGAAAAGTTCGAAAGTCCGAGAAATCATTCAGTTAAAGTTCAAAAGTTCCAATTCGGACCCATTAATGTCAGTGGGAGAGTCATAGTTTGAAAAGTCTGGGTTTATTACAGCTAAACTAGCAATGGTAACTTACTGTAAATGGCTGTGGCACCTGGGAAATGGTCTGGGGAACATGGCACTGCACTATCACCAAAACTTTGTTAAAACACTTACTAAACACTAGCGGCAATGTCGGGTTTGCACAAGCTACATTAGAGGGTTACGGCCAATTCGAGGGTTACCGAATGATACTTCGAGGTCAGCGAAAACGAACAATACCTTCGAGAGTTAGCAAACAATACATTCAAGGTTAGCGAACGGCTCATAAATTCGTATAATTTTTGAAAACCGCGAAAATGAACGTTCGATAATTACCAAAAGTCCGAAAGTTTGAAAGTCCGAGAAAACCGGGTCCGGGATGTTCGAGAAGTCCGAGTCTGTTCGAACTGAATTAGTATAGCAAGAAAATGTCTATTATACCAATACGCAAGTAAATATCGAATTATCGAATCTGCAAGTAAAATGTCTATTATACCAATACGCGAGTAAATATCGAATTATCGAATCCGCAAGTAAAATGTCTATTATACCAATACGCGAGTAAATATCGAATTAACGAATCCGCGAGTAAAATGTCTATTAACCAATACGCAAGTAAATATCGAATTATCGAATCCGCAAGTAAAATGTCTATTATACCAATACGCGAGTAAATATCGAATTAGAATCCGCAAGTAAAATGTCTATTATACCAATCGCGAGTATATCGAATTATCGACCGCAAGTAAAATGTCTATTATACCAATACGCGAAGTAAATATCGAATTAAACCTCGCAAGTAAAATGTCTATTATACCAAATACGCAGTAAATATCGAATTATCGAATCCGCGAGTAAATGTCTATTATACCAATCGCGATTAATATCGAATTATCGAATCCGCGAGTAAAATGTCTATTATACCAATACGCGAGTAAATATCGAATTATCAAATCCGCGAGTAAAATGTCTATTATACCAATACGCGAGTAAATATCGAATTATCGAATCCGCAAGTAAAATGCTATTATACCAATACGCGAGTAAATATCGAATTATCGATTCGAGAGTAAAATGTCTATTATACCAATACGCGAGTAAATATCGAATTATCGAATCCAGTAAAATGTCTATTATCCAATACGCAGTAAATATCGATAAATTACAAATCAAGTATATTATACCAATCGCAGTAAATATCGAATTAACGAATCCTAAGTAAATGTCTATTATACCAATACGCGAGTAATATCGAATATCGATCCGCAAGTAAAATGTCTATTTACCAATACGCGAGTAAATATCGAATTACAATCCGCAAGTAAAATGTCTATTATACCAATACGCGAGTAAATATCGAATTAAATCCGAGTAAAATGTCTATTATACCAATACGCGAGTAAATATCGAATTATAATCCGCAAGTAAAATGTCTATTATACCAATACGCAGTAAATATCGATATCTCCGCAAGTAAAATGCTATTATACCAATACGCGAGTAAATATCGAATTATCGATCCAGAGTAAAATGTCTATATACCAATACGCGAGTAAATATCGAATTATCAATCCGAGTAAAAGTCTATTATACCAATACGCGAGTAAATATCGAATTAACAAATCCACAAGTATATTATACCAATACGCAAGTAAATATCGAATTAACGAATCCTTAAGTAAAATGTCTATTATACCAATACGCGAGTAAATATCGAATTATCGAAATCGCAAGTAAAATGTCTATTATACCAATACGCGAGTAAATATCGAATTATCGAATCCGCAAGTAAAATGTCTATTATACCAATACGCGAGTAAATATCGAATTAACAAATCCGTGAGTAAAATGTCTATTATACCAATACGCGAGTAAATATCGAATTATAGAATCCGCAAGTAAAATGTCTATTATACCAATACGCGAGTAAATATCGAATTATCGAATCCGCGATAAAATGTCTATTATATATACCATACGCAAGTAAATTCGAATTCTCAAATCCGCAAAGTAAAATGTCTATTATACCAATACGCAAGTAAATATCAATTATCAGAATCCGCAAGTAAAATGTCTATTATACCAATACGCAGTAAATATCGAATTATCGAATCCGCAAGTAAAATGTCTATTATACAAATACGCGAGTAAATATCGAATTAACAAATCCGCGAGTAAAATGTCTATTATACCAATACGCAGTAAATATCGAATTACAAATCGCAAGTAAAATGTCTATTATACCAATACGCGAGTAAATATCGAATTATCACTCGCTTATTGGTATAATAGACATGTTCCACCTATTCGTTAATTCGATATTTACTCGCGTATGGTAATATAACATTTTAACTCACATATTCGTTAATTCGATATTTACTCGCGTATTGGTATAATAGACATTTAACTCACATATTCGTAATTCGATATTTACTCGCGTATTGGTATATAGACATTTTTACGTCACATATTCGTATAATTCGATATTTACACTCGCGTATTGGTATAATAGACATTTTACTCACAATTCGTTAATTTGATATTTACATCTGCGTATTGGTATAATATACATTTTACTCACATATTCGATATTCGATATTTCCTTCGCGTATTGGTATAATAAGACATTTTACTCACATATTCGTATAATTTCGATATTTTACTTTCCGCGATTGGTATAATGACATTTTACTCACATATTCGATAATTCGATATTTACTCGCGATTGGTATAATAGACATTTTACTCACATATTCGAAATTCGATATTTACTCGCGTATGTTATAATTAGACATTTTACTCACATATTCGATAATTCGATTTTATCGCGTATTGGTATAATAGCATTTTACTCACATATTCGATAATTGATATTTACTCGCGTATTGGATAATAGACATTTTACTCACATATTCGATTATTCGATTTTACTCGCGTATTGGTATAAAGACATTTTACTCACATATTTGTTAATTTCATATTTACTCGCGTATTGGTATAATAGACATTTTACTCACATATTCGATAATTCGATATTTACCGCGTATTGGTATAATAGACATTTTACTTACATTTCGATAATTCATATTTACCTAAAAAACCAGCGTATTGATAATAGACTTTTAACTCACTATTCGATATTCGATATTGCCGAACTGTATGGAAAGTTAGAAAACGGACCCATTAAAGTCAATGGGAGTCAATAGTTTTGAAAAGTTTGAAAGAAATACAATTAAATATCATGTAACTTATGTAAATGGCTGTGGGACCTGGGAAATGGTCTGGGGAACATGTTCCAATATCCAGGACTTTCGAAAAATTCACATTTTATATTCGATAATTCGATATTTACTCGCGTATTGGTATAATAGACATTTTACTCACATATTCGATAATTCGATATTTACTCGCGTATTGGTATAATAGACATTTACTCACCATATTTGATAATTCGATATTTAACACGCGTATTGGTATAATAGACATTTTACTCACATATCGTTAATTATTCGATATTTACTCATGTATTGGTATATAGCATTTTATCACATTTCGATAATTCGATATTTACTCATGTATTGGTATAAGACATTTACACCACAATTCGATAATTCGTATTTACTTGCGTTTGTATAATAGACATTTTACGCACATATTCGATAATTTGATATTTACTTGCGTATTGGTATAATAGACTTTACTCACTATTCGATAATTCGATTTACACTCGCGTATTGGTATAATAGACATTTTACTAGCATATTCGATAATTCGATATTTACTTGCGTATTGGTATAATAGACATTTACTCACATATTCGAAATTTGATATTTACCTCGCGTCATTGGTATAATAACTTATACTCGCATATTCGATAATTCGATATTTACTCGCGTATTGGTATAATAGACATTTTACTCACATATTCGTTAATTCGATATTTACTCGCATATTGGTATATAGACATTTTACTTAAGCCATTCGATAATTCGATATTTACTCACGTATTGGTATAATAGACATTTTACTCACATATTCGATAATTCGATATTTACTCACGTATTGGGTATAATAACATTTTACTTACATATTCGTTAATTCGATATTTTACTCGCGTATTGGTATAATAGAATTTTACTCACATATTCGATAATTCGATATTTACCTGCGTATTGGTATAATAGGACATTTTACTTACATATTCGATAATTCGAATATTTTACTCGGTCGTATTGGTATAATAGACATTTTACTTACATATTTCATAATTCGATATTTTACTCGCGTATTGGTATAATAGACATTTTACTTACATATTCGATAATTCGATATTTACTTGCGTATGGTATAATAGACATTTTACTAACCACATATTCATTAATTCGATATTTACTACTCGCGTATTGGTATAATAGACTTTTACTTACATATTCGTTAATTCGATATTTACTCACGTTTGGTATAATAGACATTTTACTTACCTATTCGATAATTCGATATTTTACTCGCGTATTGGTATAATAACATTTTACTACTTACTATTCGATAATTCGATATTTACTCTCGCGTATGGTTAATATAGACTTTTACTTACATATTCGATAATTCATATTTACTTCGTATTGGTATATAGACATTTTACTAATGACATTTTACACTCACATATTCGATAATTTGATATTTACTCGCGTATTGTATAATAGACATTTACTTCATATTCGTTAAATTCGATATTTACTCGCGTTATGGTATAATAAGCATTTTACTCACATATTCTTAATTCGATATTTACTCGCGTATTGGATAATAGACATTTTACTCACATATCGATAATTCGATATTTACTCGCGTATTGTATAATAGACATTTTACTCCATATTCGATAATTCGATATTTACTCGCGTATTGGTATAATAGACTTTTACTCACATTTCGTTATTCGATATTTACATCCGCGTATGGTATAATAGACATTTTACCTCACATATTCGTTATTCGATATTTTACTCGCGTATGGTATAATATACCTTTTACTCACATAGTCTAATTCGATATTTCTCGCGTATTGGTATAATAGACATTTTACTACTCGATATTCGATAATTCGATATTTACTCGCGTATTTGGTATAATAGACATTTTACTCGCATATTCGGTCAATTTCGATATTTACTCGCGTATTGGTATAATAGACATTTTACTCGCATATCGATAATTCGATATTTACCCGCGTATTGGTATAATAGACATTTTACTCACATTTCGATAATTCGATATTTACTCTCGCGTATTGGTATAATAGACATTTTACTCACATATTCGATAATTCGATATTACTTCGTGTATTGGTATAATACATTTTACTTACTATTCGCTAATTCGATATTATACTCGCGTATTGGTATAATAGACATTTTACCTCCATATATCTTAATTCGATATTGGCCGAACTGTATGGAAGTTAGAAAACGGACCCATTAAGTCAATGGGAGTCAATAGAAGTTGAAAGAAATACAATTAAAATATCAATGGTAACTTAATGTAATGGCTGTGGGACCTGGAAATGGTCCTGGGGAACATTTTCCAATATCCAGGACTTTCGGAAAAATTCACATTTTATATTCGATAATTCGATATTTACTCGCGTATGGTATAATAGACATTTTACTCACATATTCGATAATTCGATATTTACTACTCGCGTATTGGTATAATAGACATTTACTCACAATTCGATAATTCGATATTTACTCATGTATGGTATAATAACATTTTACTCACATATTCGATAATTCGATATTTACTTGCGTATTGGTATAATAGACATTTTACTCACATATTCGTAATTTGATTATTTTACTTGCGTATTGGTATAATAGACATTTTACTCACATATTCGAATAATTCGATATTTACTCGCGTAATTGGTATATATAGACATTTTACTTACATATTCGATAATTCGATATTTACTCACGTATTGGTTATAATATCATTTTACTCACATATTCGATCATCGATTTTACGCTCGCATATTGGTATAATAGACATTTTAACTCACATATATCTTAAATTCGATATTTACTCCGCGTATTGGTAAATAGACATTTTACTTACATATTCGATAATTCGATATTTAACTCACGTATTGGTATAATAGACATTTTACTTACATATTCGATATTCGATATTTACTCGCGTATTGGTATCTAGACTTTTACTTACATATTCGATAATTCTATTTACTTGCGTATTGGTATAATAGACGTTTTACTAATAGACATTTTACTCACATATTCGATATTTATTACTTTACTCGCGTATTGGTATAATAGACATTTTACTCGCATATTCGATAATTCGATATTACTCGCGTATTGTATAATAGACATTTTACTCACATATTCGTTAATTCGATATTTACTCGCGTATTGGTATAATAGACTATTTACTTCACATATTCGTTTATTCGATATTACCTCGCGTATTGGTAATAATAGACATTTTTACTCACATATTCGTTAATTTCGATATTTACTTACTCCCGCGTATGTGGTATAATAGACATTTTACTCACATATTCGAAATTCGATATTGACGCGTATTGGTATAACAACTTTACTCACCAATTCGATAATTCGATATTTACTCGCGTATTGGTAAATAGACTTTACTCACATATTCGTAATTCGATATTTTACTACTCGCGTATTGGTATAATAGACATTTTACTCACATATTCGTTAATTAGATTTTATTTCTCGCGTATTGGTATAATAGACATTTTTACTCGCATATTCGTAATATTCGTATTTACCCGCGTATTGGTAATATAGACATTTTACTCACATATTCGATAATTTCGATTTTACTCGCGTATTGGTAATAAACTTTACTCGCATATTCCGTTAATAGATATTTACTCGCGATTGGTATAATAGACATTTTACTCCATATTCGATCTTCGATATTTCCACCCGCGTATTGGTAATAATAGACATTTTACTCACATATTCGATAATTCGATATTTCTCCGCGTATTGGTATAATAGACATTTTTACCTCACATATTCTTAATCTTGATATTTACTCGCGTATTGGTATAATAGACATTTACTCCCATATTCGATAATTCGATATTTACTCGCGTATTGGTATAATAGACATTTACCACGATATTCGATAATTCGATATTTACTCACGTATTGGTATAATAGACATTTTTACTTACCATATTCGATAATTCGAATTTATTTTCGCGTATTGGTATATAAGACATTTACTACATTTTACTCAATATTCGATAATTGATATTTACTCGCGTATGTATAATAGACTTTTACTTACATGATTCGATAATTCGATATTTACTTTGCCGTATGTATAAATAGACATTTTAACATAGCCATTTACTCACATTTTCGATAATTGATATTTACTCGCGTATTGTAATAATAGACATTTTACTCGCATATTTTCGATAATTCGATATTTACTTTACTCCCGCGTATTGGTATATAACATTTTACTCACTATTCGTATAATAATTCGATATTTCGTTCGCGTATTGGTATAATAGCGACATTTTACCACATTCGTTAATTCGATATTTACTCATGTATGGTATAATAGACATTTTTACTCACTATATTTCGATATTCGATATTTACTTCTCATGTATTGTATATAGACATTTTACTCACATATTCGATAATTCGATATTACTTGCGTATTGGTATAATAGACATTTTACTCACATATTCGATAATTTGATATTACTTGTCGTATTGGTATAATAACTTTACTCACATCATTCGATATTCATATTTACTCGCGTATTGGTAATAGACATTTTTACTCGCATATTCGAATATTCGCTATTTACTGCGTATTGTATAATAGACATTTTACCACCATATTCGAAATTTGATATTTAACTCGTATTGGTATCATAGACATTTACTCGCATTTCGATATTCGATATTTACTCGCGTATTGGTATAATAGACTTTTACTACAATATTCGTTAATTCGATATTTACTCGCGTATTGGTATAATAGACATTTACTTACTAGCGATATTCATATTACTCGTATGGTATAGACATTACTTAATATTCGATAATTCGATATTTACTCTTACGCGTATTGGTATAATGACATTTTACTTACATATTCGATAATTCGATATTTACTCGCGTATTGGTATAATAGACATTTTTACTTAACATATCGATAATTCGATATTTACTTGCGTATTGGTATAATAGACATTTTACTCACATATTCATAATTCGATATTTACTCGCGTATTGATATAGACTTTTACTTACATATTCGTTTAATTCGATATTTACACTCACTGTATTGGTATAATAGACATTTTACTCTTACATATTCTAATTCGCATTTTAACTCGCGTATTGGTATAATAGACATTTTACTTACATATTCGATAATTCGATATTTAACTCGCGTATTGTATATATAACATTTTACTTACATATTCGATAATCGATATTTACTTGCCTATTGGTATAATAGACATTTTACTAATAGACATTTTTACTCACATATTCGATAATTGATAGTTTATACTTACTCGCGTATGGTATAATAGACATTTTACTTACCATATTCGTTAATTCGATATTTTACTCGCGTATGGTAAATAGACTTTTACTCCATATTCGTTATTCGATATTTACTACCCCGTATTGGTATAATAGACATTTTACTCCATATTCGATAATTTCGATATTTCTCGCGTATTGTGTATAATAGACATTTTACTCACAGCATATTCGATATTCGATATTTACTCGCGTATTGGTATAATAGACATTTTACTCACATATTCGTTAATTTCGATATTTACTCGCCGTATTGGTATATACACATTTTACTCACATATTCGTTAATTCGATATTACTCCTCGCGTATGTGTATAATATACATTTTAACTCACAATTCGATAATTCGATATTACTCGCGTATTGGTATAATAGACATTTTACTCACATATTCGATAATTCGATATTTACTCTCGCGTATTGGTATAATAGACATTTTACTCACATATTCGATAATTCATATTTACCGCTTATTGGGTATAATAGACATTTACTCACATATTCGTTAATTTGGATTTTACTACTCGCGTATGTGGTATAATGACATTTTACTCACATTTCGATAATTCGATATTTTCTCGCGTATTGGTATATAGACATTTTACTCAAATATTCGTTAATTATATATTTACCTCGCGTATTGGTATAATAGACATTTTACTCACATATTCGATAATTCGATATTTACTTGCGTATTGGTATAATAGACATTTTACTCACATATTCGATATTCGATATTACTACTCG
Organism: Hymenochirus boettgeri; assembly: GCA_019447015.1. Classification (NCBI taxonomy): domain Eukaryota; kingdom Metazoa; phylum Chordata; class Amphibia; order Anura; family Pipidae; genus Hymenochirus; species Hymenochirus boettgeri. Next base: position 9,571 of record JAACNH010000086.1, read on the forward strand.
CGTAGTGGTATTATAGACACTTTTATCACATATCGATAATTCGATATTTACTCGCGTATTGGTATAATAGACTTTTACTCACATATTCGATAATTCGATATTTACTCGCGTATTGGTATAATAGACATTTACTCACATATTCGATAATTCATATTTACTCGCATATTGGTATAATAGACATTTTACTCACATATTTGTTAATATTCGATATTTACTCGCGTTTGGTATAATAGACATTTTACTCACATATTCGATAATTCGATATTTACTCGCGTATTGGTATAATAGACATTTTACTTCATATTCGATAATTCGATATTTTACTCCTCGCGTATTGGTATAATAGACATTTTACTCCACATATTCGTAATTCATATTTACTCGCGTATGGTATAATAGACATTTTACTCACCTATTCGATAATCGATATTGGCCGAACTGTAATGGAAAGTTAGAAACGGACCATTACAAGTCAATGGAGTCAAATAGTTTTGAAAAGTTTTGAAGAAATCCATAAAATATCAATGGTAACTTAATGTAATGGCTGTGGACCTGGGCAATGGTCTGGGAACATTTCCAATATCCAGGACTTTCGAAAAATCACATTTTATATTCGATAATTCGATATTTACTCGCGTATTGGTATAATAGACATTTTACTCACATTTCGATAATTCGTATATTTACTCGCGTATTGGTAATAGACATTTTACTCACAATTTGTAATTCGATATTACTCGCGTATTGGTATAATAGACATTTTACTCACATATTCGTTATTCGTATTTACTCATGTATTGGTATAATAAGACATTTTACTCACATTCGATAATTCGATATTTACTCTTCTATGTATAATAGACATTTTACTCACATATTCGATAATTCGATATTTACTTGCGTATTGGTATATAGACATTTTAACTCACTATTCAGTAATTTGATATTTACACTTGCGTATTGGTATAATAGACATTTACTCACATTTCGATAATGTCGATATTACTCGCGTATTGTAAATAGACATTTTCTAACTCGCATATTCGATAATTCGATATTTACTGCGTATTGGGGTATAATAGACATTTTACTCACATATTCGAAATTTGATATTTACTCGCGTATTTGGTATAATAGACATTATACTACTCGCATATTCCGATATAATTCGATATTTTACTCGGATTGGTATATAATGACATTTTACTCCATATTCGTTAATTCGATATTTATCTCGCGTATTGGTATAATAGAATTTTACTACTATTCGCTAATTCGATATTTACTCACTACTTGTATAATAGACATTTTCTCACATATTCGATAATTCGATATTTACTCGCGTATTGGTATAATAGACATTTTTACTCACATATCGATAATTCGATATTTACTGCGTATTGGTAAATAGACATTTTACTCACATATTCGATAATTCGATATTTACTTGCGTATTGGTATAATAGACATTTTACTGCATATTCGATAATTCGATATTACCTCGCGTATTGGTATAATAGAACATTTACTTCACATATTCGATAATTTGATATTTACTCCGCTATTGGTATAATAGACATTTTACTCACATATTGCATAATTCGAATTTACTCGCGTATTGGTATAATAGACTTTTACTTCATCATTCGGAATTCGATATTTACTCGCGATTGGTTATGACATTTACTACATATTCATAATTCGATATTTACTGCGTATTGGTAATAGACATTTTACTGGCACTATTCGTATAATTCGATATTACTCGCTATTGGTATAATAGAACATTTTTACTCATATTCGTTAATTCGATATTTACTCGCGTAATTGGTAAACATTATCCATATTCTAATTCGATATTACTACTCCGCGTATTGGTATAATAGACATTTTTACTTACATATTCGATAATTCGATATACTTACTCGCTATTGGTATATAGACATTTTACTCACATATTCGATAATTCGATATTTACTGCGTATTGTATAATAGACATGTTACTCATATTCGTATAATTCGATATTTACTCGCGTATTGGGTAATAAGACAGTTTACTCACATATTCGTACTTCGATTTATCACTCGCTATTGGTATAATAGACATTTACTCACATATTCGATAATCGATATTTAACTGCGTATTGGTATAATAGACATTTTACTACATATTCGATAATTCGGATATTTACTCGCGTATTGGTTAAAATAACTTTTACTCACATATTCGATAATTCGATATTTACTCTCGCGTATTGTATAAGAGACATTTTACTCACATTCGTTAATTGATATTTTACTCGTATTGGTATAATAGACATTTTACTCCATATATCGATAATTCGATATTACTCGCGTATTGGTTATATAATAACTTTTAACTCACATATTCGATATTCGATATTTACTCGGTATTGTATAATAGACATTTACTCACATTTCGTTAATTCGATATTTACTCGCGTATTGGTATATAAACATTTTACTTACCACATATCGATAATTCGATATTTACTCGCGTATTGGTATAATAGACATTTACTTCTCACATAGTTCGTTATTCGATATTTACTCGCGTAGTGGTATAATAACCATTTTACTCTTCCACATATTCGTAATTTGATATTTACTACTCGCGTATTGGTATAATAGACTTTTACTCTCATATTCTTAATTTTTCGATATTTACTGCGTATTGGTATAATAGACATTTTACTCACATATTCGTAAGTTCGATATTTACTCGCGTATTGGATAATTAGACATTTTACTACATATTCGTATTCGATATTTACTCGCGTATTGTATAAGAGACATTTATACTCACTATTCGTAATTCGTATTTACTCGCGTATGGTAAATTAACATTTACTCACATATTCGTTAATTTCGATATTTACTCGCGTATTGGTATAATAGACATTTTACTCACATATTCGTTAATTCGATATTTACTCGCTATTGGTATAATAGACATTTTACTCACATATTCGTTTAATTCGATATTTACTCGCGTATGGTATAATAGACATTTTACTCACATATTCGTTAATTTCGATATTTACTCGCGTATTGGTATAATAGACATTTACTCACATATTCGATAATTCGATATTTACTCGCGTTTGTATAAATAGACTTTTACTTCAATTCGATATTTCGTATTTACTCGCGTATTGGTATAATAGACATTTTACTCACATATTCGTTAATTCGATATTTATACCGCGTATTGGTATAAATAGACATTTTACCACATATCGTAATAATTCGATATTTTAACTCTGCGTATTGGTATAATACATTTTACTCACATATTCGATAATTCGATATTTACTCGCGGTATTGGATAATAGACATTTTACCACATATTCGATATATTCGATATTTACTCGCGTAATTGGTATAATAGACATTTTACTCACATATTCTTATTCGAGTATTTAATCGCGTATTGGTATAATAGACATTTTACTCACATCATTCGAATTTGTATTTACTCGCGTATTGTTATCAATAGACATTTTACTCACATATTCGTAATTCGATATTACCTCGTATTGGTATAATAGACATTTTACTCACATATTCGTTAATTCGATATTTACTCGCGTATTGGTATAATGACATTTTACTCACATATTCTTATTCGATATTACTCGCGTATTGGTATAATAGACATTTACTCACATATTCGTATTCGATATTTACCGCTGTATTGGTATAATAGACATTTTACTCACATATTCTTAATCTTCGATATTTACTCGCGTAGTGTATAATAGACATTTTAACTCACATATTCGTAATTCGATATTTACTCGCGTATTGGTATAATAGACATTTTACTACTACATATTCGATAACTTTCGATACTTTACTCGCGTATTGGTATAATAGACATTTTTACTACATATTCGATAATCGAATTTACTGGCGTATTGGTATAATAGACATTTTACTCACATATTCGATAATTCGATATTTACTCGCTATTGGTATATAGACAATTTTACTCACATATTCGAAATTCGATATTTACTCGGTATTGGTAAATAGACATTTTACTCACATATTTCGATAATTCGATATTTACTCGCGTATTGGTATAATAGACATTTTATCACATATTCGATATTCGATTATTTACTCGCGTATTGGTATAATAGACATTTTACTCACATATTCTGTTAATTCGATATTTACTCGCGTATTGGTATAATAGACATTTTACTCCATATTCGATAATATTCGATATTACTGACGTATTGGTATAATAGACATTTTAACTCTACATATTCGATAATTCAATATTAACTTTACGCGTATTGTAAATAGACATTTTACTTCTATTTGTTAATTCGATATTTACTCGCGTATTGGTATAATAGACATTTTACTTACATATTCGATAATTCGATATTTACGCGTATTGTTAAATGACATTTTTACTACATATTCGATAATTCGATATTTACTCGCGTATTGGTTAAATAGACATTTTACTTACATATTCGTAATTAATCGATTTACTTCGCGTATTGGTAGAATAACATTTTACTCACATATTCGATAATTCGATATTTACTCGCGTATTGGTAAATAGACATTTTACTCATATTCGATATTCGATATTTACTCGCGTATTGGTATAATAGACATTTTACTCACATATTCGATATTCGATATTTACTCGCGTATTGGTATAATAGACATTTACTCCATATTCGTTTCTGATATTTACTCGCGTATGGTATATAGACATTTACTCGCAATATTCGATAATTGAATTCGATATTTACCCGCGTATTGGTATAATAGACATTTTACTCACATTGCGTAATTCGATATTTCCGGTATGGTATAATGCATTTACTTCACATATTCTATTCGATATTTACTCGCGTATTGGTATCATATACTTTTACTCCCATATTCGATAATTCGATATTTACTCGCGTATTGGTATAATAGACATTTACTCACATATTCGTAATTCTATTTACTCGCGTATTGGTATAATAGACATTTTACTACATATTCGATAATTCGATATTTACTGCCTATTGGGTATAATAGACATTTTACTACATATTCGATAATTCGATATTTACTCGCGTATTGGTATAATAACATTTTACTCACATATTCTATAATTCGATATTTACTCGCGTATTGGTATAATAGACATTTTACTTAGACATTTACTCACATATTCGATAGTGATATTTACTCGCGTATTGTATAATAGACATTTTACTCGCATATTCGATAATTCGATATTTACTCGCGTATTGGTATAATTACATGTTCCCACATATTCGTTAATTCGTAATTTACTCGCGTGGGTAAATAGACATTTTACACATACATCGTAATTCGTATTACTCGCGTATTGGTATAACTAAGACATTTTACTCACATATCGTTAATTCGATATTTACTCGCGTATATGTGTATAATGACATTTTACTACTACTATTCGATAATTCGATATTTACTTTACGCGTATTGGGTATAATAGACATTTTACTCACCATATCGTAATTCGATATTTACTCGCGTATTGGTATAATAGACATTTTAATCACATAGTATTAATTCGATATTTCTCGCGTATTGGTATAATAGACATTTTACTCACATTATCGTATATTCGATATTTACTCGCGCGTATTGTATAAAGACATTTTACTCACATATCGATAATTCGATATTTACTCGCGTATTGTTATAATAGACATTTTACTCACATATTCGATAATTCGATATTATCTCGCGTATTGGTATAATAGACTTTTACTACTCACATATTGTAATTCGATATTTACTCGCGTATATGGTATAACATTTTACTCAACTTCGATATGCGATAATTCGATATTTTACACGCGTATTGGTATAATAGACATTTTACTCACAATTCGATAATTCGATATTTACTCGCGGTGGTATAATAGACATTTTATCACATATTCGATATTCTATATTGTTACTAACTTACCGCGTATTGTATGACATTTACTCATATTCGTTAATTTCGATATTTACTCGCGTATTGGTAAAAAAACAAAAAAACAAATATGAAAAAAAACAAAATCGATAGCCATTTTTACTCACTCCATATTCGATAATTCGATTTACCGCGTATTGGTATATAGACATTTTACTCACATATTCGATAATTCGATTTTATCTCGGTATTGGTTAATAGACATTTTACTCACATATTCGATAATTCGATATTACTCATCGTTATTGGTATAATAGACATTTTACTCATATTCGTTATATATTCGATATTTACTACTGCGTATTGGTATAATAGACATTTTACTCCACATATTCGATATTCGATATTTACTCGGTATTGGTATAATAGACATTTTCTCACATATTCGATAATTCGATATTTACTCGCGTATGGTAGAATAGACATTTTACTCATATTCGATAATTCATATTTCCTCGTATTGGTATAATAGACATTTTCTCACATATTCGTATAATTCGATATTACTCGCGTATTGGTAAGAATAACATTTTACTCACATATTCGTTAAATTCGATATTTACTCGCGTATTGGTAAATAGACATTATTCACATATTCGTTAATTCGATATTTACTCAGCGTATTGGTTAGTAATAGACATTTTACTTACTATATTCGATAATTCGATATTTTACTTACTCGCGTATGGGTATAATAGACATTTTACTACATATTCGATAATTCGATATTACTTCGTTATTGGTATAATAGACATTTTACTACATATTCGATAATTTCGATATTTACTTGCGTTTGGTATAATAGATTTTACTATATTCGAATTCGATATTTACTCGCGTATTGGTATAATAGACATTTACTCATATTCGATTATTCGATATTACTCGCGTATTTGTATAATAGACATTTTACTCACATATTCGATAATTCGATATTTACTCGCGTATTGGTATAATAGACATTTTACTCACATATTCGATAATTCGATATTTACTCGCGTATGGTATAATAGACATTTTACCACATATTCGATAATTCGATATTTACTCGGTATTGGTATAATAGACTCATATTGTAATTCGATATTTACTCGCGTATTGGTATAATAGACATTTTACTCACATATTCGATAATTCGATATTTACTCGCGTATTGGTATAATAGACATTTTATTCGCACAATATTCGATAATTCGATATTTTCTTGCGTATTGGTATAATAGACATTTTACTCATATTCGATAATTCGTATTTACTTAGCGTATTGGTTTACATAATAGACATTTACTCTCATATTCGATAATTCGATATTTACTCGCGTATTGGTATAATAGACATTTTACTCACATATTCGATAATTTGATATTTACTCGCGTTTGGTATAATAGACATTTTATACTCACATATTCGATAATTCGATATTTACTCGCGTATGGTATAATAGACATTTTACTCACATATTTCTAATTCGATATTTATACCCCGTATTGGTATAATAGACATTTTACTCACATATTCGATAATTCGATATTAACTCGCGTATTGTATAATAGAACATTTTACTCCATATTCGTTACTTAGATTTTGACTCGCTATTGGTATAATAGACATTTTACTCGCATATTCAATATTCGATATTGACGCGTATTGGGTATAATAGACATTTTAACTCACATATTCGATAATTCGATATTTCTCGCGTATTGGTATAATAGACATTTTACTCACATATTCGTTAATTCGATATTTACCTCGCGTATTGGTATAATAGACATTTAACTCATATTCGATATTCGTATATTTACTCGCGTATTGGTATATATAGACATTTTACTCACATATTCGATAATTCGATATTTATCGCTATATTGGTATAATAGACATTTTTACTACTATTCGATAATTCGATATTACTCGCGTATTGGTATAATAGACATTTTACTACATATTCGATAATTCGATATTACTCGCGTATTGTATGAATAGACATTTTTACCCATATTCGTAATTCCGATATTTACTGCGTATTGGTATAATAGACTTTTACATCACATATTCTAAATTTGATATGTACTCGCGTATGGTATAATAGACATTTACTCAGCATATCGATAATTCGATATTACTCGCGTATTGGTATAATAGACATTTTACTCACATATTCGTAATTCGAATTTACTCGCTATTGGTATAATAGACATTACTCTACATATTCGATAATTCGATATTTACTCGCGTATTGGTATAATAGACATTTTACTCTACATATTCGATAATTCGATATTTTACTCGCGTATTGGTAATAATGACATTTTACTACATATTCGAATAATTCGATATTTACTCGCGATTGGTATAATAGACATTTTACTCACATATTCGATTAATTCGATATTTACTCGCGTATTGGTATATAGACATTTTTACTTACATATTCGTTAATTCGATGTTCTCACGTATTGGTATATAGACATTTTACTTACATATTTCGTAATTCGATATTTACGCGTATTGGTATAATAGACATTTTACTCACATATTCGATAATTCGATATTTATCGCGTATTGGTATAAGACATTTTACTTACATATTCGATAATTCGATATTTACTCTCGTATTGGTATAATAGACATTTTACTATTCATTACTATATATTCGAATTTGATATTACTTGCGTATTGGTATAATAGAACATTTTACTTACATATTCGATTAATTTCGATATTTACTCGGTATTGGTATAAAGACATTTTACTCACATATTCGTTAATTCGATATTTACTCGCGTATTGGTATAATAGACATTTTACATCACATATTCGATAATTCGATATTTACTCGCTTATTGTATAAAAGACTTTTCTCATATTCGATATTTCGATATTTACTCGTATTGGTATAAATTTAAAGACATTTTACTCACATATTCGATAATTCTGATATTTACTCGCGTATTGGTATAATAGCATTTTACTTACATTTCGATAATTATATATTACTCGCGTATTGGTATAATAGACTTTACTCACATATTCGATAATTCGATATTTACTCGCGTATGGTATAAAACAACATAGACATAAGACATTTTTACTCACATATTCGATAATTTCGATATTTTCGCGGTATTGGTATAATAGACATTTTACTCATATTCGATAATTCGATATTTACTCGCGTATTGTATAATAACATTTAACTCACATATTCGTTAATTCGCTATTTACTCGCGTATTGGTATATAGACATTTTACTCACTATTGTGTTAATTTTTCCTTTTAGCTCGCTTATGGTATAATAGTACATTTTACTCACATTTCGATAATTCGATATTTACTCGCGTATTGGTATAATAGACAATTTACTCACATATTCGATTATTCTATATTACTCGACGTATTGGTATAATGACATTTTTACTCACATTACGATCATTTTCCGATATTACTACTCGCGTATTGGTATAATAGACATTTACAACTCACATCTTGTTTAATAATTGATATTTACTCGCGTATTGGTATAATAACATTTTACTCACATATTCGAATTCGATATTTCTCTCGCCGTATTGGTATAATAGACATTTTACTACCACATATTCTTAATTCGGTATTTTACTCGCGTATTGGTAATAGACATTTTACTCAATTCGATAATTCGATATTTACTGCGTATGGGTATAATAGACATTTTACTACATATTCGATAATTTCGATATTATACACTCGCGTATTGGGTATAATAAACTTTACCACATATTCGATAATTCGATATTTTTACATCGCCGTAGGTTGTATAATAGACATGTTTACTCAACATATTCGAATAATTTCGATATTTACTCCGCGTATTTGGTATAAATACATTTTAACCTCACACTATTCGATAATTCGATATTTACCTACCGCTTGCTGCTAATTCCCCCCCACCAACCAATCCCCCCCCAACCCCAACCCAAACCCCGTCCCAACCCCACCCCAAAAGGCGTCAAAACTAACCACCAGGAGCGGGATAGCAGAGGTCTTCTTCTGCCTGTATTCTAGCCTCCGGTAGGGTTTTGATATTGCCATTGCGCACTTGCATCCATTCTCTTTCCCACCTCCTCCCACTCCAATATTATAGTGGCCATCATTCCCCAGCACAGGCCCCCTCTACATCCCGTTCATACTATCCCTCCCCCCCTAGCGTTTAAACCCCTAATATGCTGCTCCCCCATTCCCACCCGCCCCCCCGCACTGTTTTTTTTTCCACCCCGCTCCCCAACACCTCTTCGTTACCTCTCTGACGTTCTCCTCCGCTGCACTGAATGACCGGCAGCCGCGTCCGTGATTGGCTGCCGCTCGCCATCACAGACGCGAACGCCGTCCCGCCCCTCTGCTTGCAATTGTCGCAAAGCAGAGGGCCCCGGCAGGTGCTGCGAGGTCAGGTGGAGGGTAGTAGAGTTTGGGGTAGCTTTTTGACAAAGAAGAAACATGCGGTTGGGGCTGGGGGACATGGGGGAGCAGTAATATTAAAAAACCTATTTTAGGGGTGGCCGACATACCCTTTAAATGGCATATAAAAATTAATCCACTTTGCGACTGTTAATACAGCAAAAGCTGCGAGTAAGTTGCGACCTTTTTGCGCATATTGTCAAGACACCATTGAAGAAGCGTTAATTGTTGACGCAAAAACAACTAAGCGCAAAAAAACGGTGCAAAAATTATTGATCGCTTTTGGCTGTGCAAAGCTCAAAAATTGCGACATGGCCAGCAGTGGCAACAAACCTTCGCTAACGCTGTTAGTACATAGGTTAGCGCGTGATTTTAGCGCTATTTTCTCGTTAGCCGGGATATTTGCAGCTCCCTGATAAAGTATAGGAGATCGTTTGTGAACGCCATACTCTCTCAATAATCAGGCCAACTCCCCTATTCTTTAGTACGGGAGTCTGGAAACGGTTGTTTCAGCACACACACATTAGCGATATATGGCCAATCCTGTGGTAGCAAAGGTTTTGGCTTTTTTTTATTTTTGGTTTTTCCAAACATTGTATTATGTTTTTTACACAAACTAGCATGAACATGTTCTATCAGTAACAGGTTTAATAACTGATCATATGCATGGTCACAGTGTTTAACTTTCTTATATAATAACATCTCCAATGTTCAACACCTGATCCATTGGATAAGTCACTTTACTACTCATGTCTGTCTCTCCTTTACGTGGATGTTCAGATTCTCCAGGCTACTGCTGGATGACTATGATGAGGTTATTGTCCATTCAGTGGGATATACAATGGAATGGATTATCTACCGCAATGTACCATAGGTGGTTGGCAGACCCTAAAAGATCCATGTTCGTGGCCAAGTTATGAAGGAAAAGTGGTGAGTTTGGACCCAATATCAGAAGATTTGGTACAAGATGATTCTATGTGAACATGCTTGATGACGTGTACCAATTTGTACATTAGTCAATGGTCCTTTTTTTTTGGTAAATTGTTCCTGGATGCATAGGCACCCAGGCGCGGCGAAACTCTCGGAATTAACACGTTATGTCCTTTCAAATTCTGGTTCTGGCTGGGAATGGTGCAGGGGGGCTCTTACCTGTTGCTTTGATGTTTTACCTCTGTATCTGCCAAAGAGGTCTCAGTTAATATCTATTGGCTACGGAGTTGCCTTTAAGAAACAGCTCTGCTTGGGATTTTCAGTGGCGGATGTGGAGGTATTCCGGTAATGAATAAAAATCTGCACAGTTTTTGCTCTGCTTAGATCCAGTGGACTCAAGGGAAAAACTGATTGATTCATCACGGCATGGCGCGCTCTGCAGCACCATTTGAAGGGGTGATAGGGTGGGGACAATGTAGGCTTGATGTCATTTTGTTTAAAAAAAATACTGGAAGTCCTGAGATGTGAACTGAGGTCCATTGTCAGAACAAGTTCTTGGGAGTCCATAGGATGAAAACAATCTACGCAACAGAATAATCGTTTTCTCATTGTACTATTTGTGAGGTTTGATGTAAGGAGATGAGGGGGTGGGTCTTTTTATAGTACAATAGTATTGTGTCTTATGATTGGGTAGGTCTGTATTTTTCAGAGACTTTATAGGACAATAGTAGTGTGTGTCGTTCTGATGGGTATTCTGTATTTATCAGAAGGACTTTATAGGACAAGTAGTGTCTTCTGATTGGGTATTCAGGTATTTTATTACAAGAATTTCATAGGACAAAGTATTGTGTCCTCTGTTTGGGTATTCTGGTGTTTATTAGAAGACTTTAGGACAATAGTATTGTGTCTTCTGATTGGGTACTCTGTATTTTATCAGAGACTTATAGGACAATAGTATTGTGTCTTCTGATTGGGTATTACTGTATTTATTCAGAAGAATTATAGGACAAGAGATTGGTCTTTGATTGGTATTCGTGTGTTATTAGAAGATTCTAGGCCATGTATGTGGTCTCTGATTGGGATTCTGTATTTTATAGAAGACTTTATAGGACAATAGTATTGGTCTTCTGATGGGTATTTGTATTTATTAGAAGACTGTATAGGAACATAGTATTGTGTTCTCTGATTGGGATTCGGTATTTTATAGTTAGAAGACTTTATAGGACAATAGTATTTGTGTCTTCTGATTGGTATTCTGTATTTATTAGAAGACTTTATAGACAATAGTATTGTGTCTTCTGATTGGGTATTCCGATTTTATTAGAAGACTTTAATAGGACAATAGTATTGTGTCTTCTGATTGGGATTCTGTATTTTATCAGAAGACTTTATAGGACAAATAGTATTGTGTCTTCTGATTGGGTAGTCTGTATTTTATCAGAAGACTTTATAGGACAATAGTATTGGTTCTTCTGATTGGTATTCTGATTTTATTAGAAGACTTTATAGGCCAATAGTATGTGTCTTCTGATTGGGTATTCGTGTTTTATTAGAAGGACTTATAGGACAATAGTATTGGTCTTCTGATTGGGATTCACGTATTTTATTAGAAGACTTTATAGGACAATAGTATTGTGTCTTCTGATTGGGTTTCTGTTATTATAGAAGATTCTAGGACAGTAGTATGTGTCTTGTGATTGGGTATTCTGTATTTTATCAGAAGACGTTATCTAGGACGATAGTTTGTGTTTTGATTGGGTATCAGTATTTTATTACAAGACTTTAGGACAATAGTATTGTGTCCTCTGAGTGGGTTTCTGTATTTATTAGAAGATTTATAGGCCCAATAGTCTTGTGTCTTCTGAGTTGGTATTCTGTGTTTTATTAGGAAGACTTTATAGGAAAAAGTACTTGTGTCTTCTATGGGTGTTTTGTATTTATTAGAAGACTTTATAGGACAATAGTATTGTGTTCTTCTGATTGGGTAGCTGTATTAGTTAGAGAAGATTTATATGACAATAGTATTGTGTCTTCTGATTGGGTATTCTGTATTTTTATCAGAAAGACTTACGGACAATAGTATTGGGTCTTCTGATGTGTATTCTGTATTTTATCAAGACTTTGTATTTTGTCCTCTCCCAGCTCCCCCTGTGTCTAATGTTTTATTATCTTCAGCTTAAAGGGCAAGTCCAGCCCCAAAATGAAACCTTACATACAGGTAATCACCCCCAAAACCCTACAACGGAAATATGTGAAAGTCTAACCTGAAAATCCTGGCCCAATGTTCCGTGTGCCCATGTTTCTGCTTCCTGGTTCTTCCAGTTAGCAACTGTCAGTTATGGATTGACAGTTGACATCTCAGCCAATGACTGACTGTTAATCCCCATCTGCCTCTTCTGGCATGCCCAGGCTCAGTACAGCTCAGTACAGTTTCTAAATTGCTCAGTTTCCATGAGGCGTAGAAGCATAGCAGCATACAGTAATGAATTTAGAGGACAAAGTAGGATATCAACATATTTTAAAGAGGCCATTCTTTCTAAAAGATGTTATTATGGGGGGGGGTGGGGGGAGTTGTCCTTTAAAGGTTCACGTTTACCCTCCACTAACAAAGTAAATGAGTTGTTGACAAAGAAATACCTTGAAGATGCATCAGAGATATTAGCTATTTATCTTTCAAGGGGTACAGGCCCTAAGGGGTTATTTTATAAGAGGTGCAACATTATGCCCGTTTTTTTTTAATCTGCTGCAGCACAAAGATGTGATCAAATTTCAGTTTTCTAACTGCAGTAGATCAGTTTTATAAACACTGATTGGTTGAGGCAATTAAAAGTAATGCAATTATTTCACTTCTTATTAAATAATGCCTGGTAAATGACATAGGGTAAAGTGCTTTCCTGCCATTACTTATATTTTTATTTGAGCTTTCTGACACAGGAATAGAGCTCCTCTCCTGTTCAGGGGTCAGTGGGTACAGACAGTTCTCTCTACTGCGATTGAAGCAGTTGGAGAGAAATGTCGACCAATCAGAAAGTTATATAATGGCAATTCATGTGGCTAGTTTCTGGGACCTGAGCACAAAATCAACATTATATGTCCCTTTATAATACATATATATAATATTAAACCTCAGGAAATGGTGTTATTTGCAAGTACTCTTTCTTGCAGACAATCAGGATTCAGTGTATTAACTGATCTGCCTGTGGGCATGTAGCATTTGATGTTATATACATTATGGGTTAAAAAATACAACATCCATCCCCTCCATACAAAAAGTCAGTCTTTCTCAGCTCAAATGGTTCCATTTCCCTCACACATGGCAACACAAGATGGAGTCATTGCGTGTAACCCTGGGTATTCGGCCCGTCCAATTAAACGTCTACACCTCCTATGAATGTGTTCAGCAGACACTACAATCATACAGAACATCTCACAACCTTACTGCTCTCACAGAGATACACCTTTACATTGATTTAGTTAAATGGCTTCTCCTCAAGTCTAAAGGGCGCCAGTCTTTTATTCATCCCTGCTAATGGTAGTGCCTCATGTTTAGGGATATCTCATCCTCTCACCTCAGTTTAGGGATATCATATCCTCTCACCTCATGTTTAGGGATATCATACTTTCTCACGTCATGTTTAGGGATATCATATCCTCTCACCTCATGATTCGGGATATCATATCCTCTCACAAACAAACAAACCCAATTATAATAAGTATCTCTTTATTACATAAGTAGCAGTTTTAGTTGCCCATCTCTGTACTCTCTGTACTCTCCTAATTGTTATATCCTTTCTGCTAGCTTTCCAACATCCTGTACCGTCCTGTACCCAACAGAAATGTCAGCTCCATTCTCTAAAAGCGCCCACCCCTCATCTCCTTACATCAAACCTCACCAAATAAGTACCAGTGAGGAAATGATTTATTCTGTTGCGTAGATTGTTTCATCCTATGGACTTCCCAAAGAACTTATTTCTGACAATGGACCTCAGTTTCACATCTCAGGAATTCCAGTATCCAGACTTTAAGAAAGCTTGGATGAGCCATCCAGTTTCCCTTGAGTCAGTTGGATCTACAGCAGAGCAAAACTGTGCAGATTTTATTTCATTACCGGAATACTCCACATTCCGCCACTGAAAGTTCCCCAGCAGAGCTGCTTCTTAAAAGGAAACTCAGTGAGCCAATTAGATTTACTGAGACCCTCTTTGGCGATCAGTGGTAAAACATCAAAGCAACAAGTAGACATGCTCATTCCAGCACAGAACCAGAATTTGAAAAAGGAGAAAGTGTTAATCCGAGAGTTTTCGACCGCTCTGGGTGCCTATGCATCCAGGAACAATTACCACAAAAGGGCCATTGACTTATGATGTACAAATTGGTACACGACACAAGCATGTTCACAGATTCATCTTGTACCAGATAGAATTTTAACTCCTTTACCTCCTCCTATTCTACTGTTGACATCCATGTACCCATAGACCCCCCACAGGACTTACAACTGCAACCCCTCATCCAATCCGCAACAGTCCCTCTGTTCCGTAACTGAACGGCGGTACCCATCGCATAGAAGCCTCCGAGACTAGATTATATATTATTCTGATATTGAATTCAGGAGGATCCGTTTGCAAGCTCCCTGAATATATAATAACTTGTCCTGTTATTGTTATATGTTTCTTGGGGTCTACTTGTTATCTAAAAGGGGAGAACATGTAGTAACTGTTGCTATTATAGACATTTTGTTTATGGGCATTCTCTCTCTTTGCCATTATCTAAATCCATACTTATTTCGTCCAGCTAAGAGACAGTAAGATGCAGTAATGGGCCTGCAGGTAATAAAGTTAAGTTACAGCACTTGCCTTATTGTGGTATCCAGCAGATTATTGAACCTAAGAAGTTATCACACCTTTAGCCACGCATTCCTACCCCTAAGCTCCTGTTGCCTCCCTAGTCCCTAGTGTAGCAAGTGGCGGTGTAATATTTCTGAGAACACTACCTTGAGGCCTACTTTTAACTCCGCCCCTAACTCTCAGAAGAGATCTCCTCAACTTACTGGGTCACTTCAAGCCCACACACAATTACATGATCCACCACATTTCTAATAATGGTTCCCCTACCACTACCATCTGCCCACTCCTAGGTGGAAGTTCTCCCTCTCTCTGTATTAGAGATGAAAGTCCCATGGTGGTCAAGGGATGGCCCACATAATGCTTCTTCTGGCTGTCGTTCCCTGCTTTTCACCGAGGCAGCAATTGTTTTGATGGACTAGCTCGGAAGGAGCGACCCTATCCTTCTGTCCCCTATTCTTGGTGGACTTACACATTTATCTGCCCCATCTTCCACCCTCCAGCATACTGACCCCTGCCAGTGTACCTGCATTTCCCGCAGGTTTGCCAAGCCCTGCAATTCTGCAAGGTTTCCCCTTTGATTGCACCTCAGACTCCTAATGGGCACCCACTCACATCTGACACATACATAGGTCCTGGGCGGCTGCTCAAGATCCCATACAGTACATGCAGCAGGATGCACATTGCACATCAGACAATCAGAAATCTTGTGTTTAAACACATTCTTGTTCTTAATGCTTTTGTTTTTAATGCAGACTAACCCCTTTAATACGAAAAACACCCCTTTAACACAATGCTCTGCAAGCAGGACCTATTATATGTGAGGTTCAAACTAAAGACACAGGACAGGCAATTTTAACTATAGCTTCATCCCCTTTCAATCAGTGCAGAGAGGAAACAAGACAAAAAAAGCTTTTCTTTGCTCTGCCCCACCCCCACCTTACAGGTACTAAAACAACCATTTTTTTGTTGTAAAAACAACTTGTTCCAGCAGTAAGAGTGAAAAAAAGGAAATTATTTGCTTACCCTAAGGACACTGCCAGAAATAAAATATTGCTAGGTAACATTCATAGACATGCAAACCACAAAAAACACGTTTGTTAATCCGCCTACGTCCCTTAAAAACAGACTAACCCATTTATAACGAATTACCCCTTTAAAGGGTATTTCTACCCTGAAAATAATGTTTAATATACGTAGGGCCCACAAGGCCTACCCGCGATTGCCAAGTTAAAGGGCAGTAGACTAATTTTGTGTTACTTCGTGTGTTCCTAAAACATGGCATTTATATGTTGCGCCCTCAGAGATGCAATAAAGAATACAGTGAATACTCGGGTTCAGAGGGCATGTCTGTAAGCCTACTGGGCTGTGAGTTATTATTATTATTATGGATTTATATAGCGCCACATCTTCCATAGCACTTTACAATTACATGTTATACATCACATCAGGCCCTGCCCCAAAGAGCTTACAATCTAAGCACATTATTTGACACATACAACCATCACTATGTCTTTATGATTGTGGAGGAAACCGGGTGCCCCGAGGAAACCCACGCAAGCACGGGGAGAACATACAAACTCCTGCAGATGTGTCCAAGGTGGAATCGAACTCAGGACTTACTGGCCCCACTCTGTAGTGTAGTAAAATCCTTACCTTACATCCCAGCTCCATATGGTTCTCCAGCAACCCCCCCCCCCAAGTCCAAAAACTGCCCACCAGGAGTACTGCAGAGTCCATATAGGACTCTGCCTCCTGTCTCTCCTCCGGGAGAATTTTGCCATGTGCAGAAGAGCCCTCCTCCCGTTTTGGTCTCCCTCCCCCTAGAGTAAAACCCCTTTGCCCCAATCATAGTTCTTGCCCCCCAGCCCAACCGCATTAGTATTATTGCAAGAAAGTCCCCCGACATTACTTTCCTTCCCTCTCTCCTTCGCTGTTCTGAACTACCAATCACGTACACGGCTGAAGTCCAGCCCCCTGCTTGCAGTTCTATGTGAGCAGAGGGCTGGGACAGTGCGGCGCAGGAAAGAGGGAAGGAAAGTAATGATCGGGGGACTTCCTTGCAATAATACTAATGCGGTTGGGGGTGGGGAGAAGAACTTCATATGGCAAAAGGTTTTTTTAAGGGTGACATGCCCTTAAGTTTAATTCTCCTTTAAAGGCTTACATTAGAAATATTGGTTTATTTAGTTAACAAGCGTTTAGAGCCTGACAGATTATAAACCATTGTTCTGTCTAGTCTGTCATTTTATGAAAACAAATTTAATAATACAGATTTGTAATTTTCTATTTTCTCATAGATTGCCTTGTGTCCTTCTTGTTGGTAGACCATGGTTCTACAGCTGTCCTACAAGCTGTGCGTGTTGCCCCCTGGAGGAGAAATCGTGGTAATACAAAGCATTGCAACAAGTCCTGTTTGACAATCTGCAGTTTAACCATCCTGAGGTTACTACAATTAAATTAAAATATTTGAAAGTCCTCGGCCAAGTCAATTAGCCAAATTTGAACTTGTACACTGCAAGGTTTGTATATAGATTGTTTTGGATTTAGCTCTACTTTGTCCAATTGAGCTGCAATGAACCTATATTTTTTTCAAATAGTAGAGACCATGTACCACCACATGTGTTGGGGTGATCCTTTGTTATCAATTTGTCCTCTTTGTTTACCATTCATCAACTCTATTTATTTCTTATCTCTCTAGGCTGTTTTCTGTGTGTTCTACCCAATGACCAATTGGTAGATCCATGAAAATGATAAGGACGAGTAGAATGTCATTTTCAGGGACACCCCCTGATGTTCTGGGATCTTCTGAAGTTCTAAATCTGTTTGAAGACCAACACAAACCGAGTGTCTCCTACCCAAAGGACTTCTGGTCCAGTCAATACTTCCTCTCACTACCCACAATCTAACCTTGAGTTATACTACAACAGGGGTGATCTGGCTCTACTTAAACCTGAAGATTACAAGCAAGTCCTGTTTCCTCAGCTTGGGAACCCCTCTATTTACAGTGCCCTTAGCAAACACATGTACCAACTGGAGATTGATCTCTTTGGAACTGATCCAAGTCTGGACAAACTCATATTCTTCATCAGCTGGGCTGCAGTAAGATCTCTACCTCTAGGTGGCGCATTGCTGTAGAGTGTCTGCAGAAAGTGTCTGCGGGAAACAATTGCAAATCGTGGCAAGGGCGACCCTCTTGAATAATTACACAGAGTATGTGTTACAGAGAGCATCTCCACCTAGTGGCAAAACAGGTATAAGACATAAATGTAACTAATTAGGTTAATGAAGAATTTAAATAATAATGAATAATTTCTAAATTAAACCAATTTCTAGAGGCACGGTATCGCTTTTTAGCCATACCATGCCTTTAAAAAGCGTTATTGATTTACTGCTGGTTTTCAGTCATTTCGGTATATTTCTATATCTGTACATTGTCATTGTATCAATAAATTCATTTATTGCTGACTTTCACTGTATATCACTGTTATTCAATCTTATCACGTGTTAACTAGAGATGGGATCCAGGTGTGACCGGACCCCCCGCCCAGGTTCCAAAATCAAAATGTTCTGTCTGAAACCAGGCAGATGGTTCGGATTTGGGACTTCGGAACATATTGGGGGGGTACCGAATGCACAAGGTATTTTTGAGGGTTATCGAAAATAAATTGTGTACATTTGGTAACCCTCAAAATACGAACAAAACCTGAAAAAGTTTTAGATGATTATCGAACGTTCGAGATTTTCAAGGTTTAAAGGAGAAACTAACCCAATTTTTTATACTCCAGAATCTGAAAACAACCCCCTAAAAATACCAATAAGCTATAAAATGCCACTTTAGTAAACTCTGTTAAGTAAATCAAAGCCTGTTAAGAATTGGATGAAAATATCGTGGTATGTAGTGTCAGACCACACCTCTGCCTCAGTACATGCTTCCTTGCTTTATCTGTCCTATAAAAGGATTGGCTAAGGATTAAATGGGGTGTGACCAACTGTAACAAGTTTGTGCCATAGCAAAGGACTGAGCATGTGCAGAACATAATGGTCGTTGACCAAACTGTGATACTAGAATGCTGAGAAGTAAAGCACAAACCATATGTTATTTAGGTAAATTTCAGCACCTGTATCCAAATGAGAGGTAAGACGCAGATTACTGGTTTTATATCAAGGTGTTCTGCCTTCGGTTCAGTTTTGTTCTGCGGCTAGTTGTCCTTAAGGAAAATAACTTCGTACGTTCGGTAACCCTGGAAAAATCGGCGAAGTCTAAAATCCGAAAAATCCAATGGAAAATTCGGATTTGGGAACCGGGTCGTTCTGTGTCGAATCCAGATCCATCTCTACACGTAAGCGGAAGGGATATAATGAGAATGGAAATACAGAAGCAGCTGATAGCATTGAAAGAATTGTTGAATGACAAAAATATTGTTATAGAAAAATCTAATAATGGAGCAGCATTGTTGTCGTGGATTCCACAGATTATTTAGATGAAATAAATAACATTTGGGGGTAGAAAATAATCAATATGAGAACGTCAAAAGGTGTCCCAGTGTGTCTGGAATTTATGGCCACTATATATCATGCCTATGGGTGGATCAGGCTATTTATGTACAGGACATATGTGGACTACAAAAGCCAAAACAAGGTGAGTTCATTCTTGGCCAACAAGGGTGCAGAGCCTCAATGGTTCCTCCCTTAAGAACATCAGAATCCAAAAACAAAGTACAAGGAGGTTTCTTACAAAAATAACATGTTTTTTATTTGTGACCACAACATCCTACTCCAGGTGATCACCTGAAGAGGGGGCAAATAAACCTCCCGAAACGTTGTGAGTGGATGTGTGGTCACAATTATTTTTGGGTGTCAACCCTCCTTTGTACTTTGTCTTTGCATATGATGGACTAGCACTGAAAAGTGAGGATGGACGTATCTTCTATAAAACCTAGCTGGGGTATACGGTCCATACGCCATTGGCTATCTAAACGTCAGTATACAGCGTTAGACAGGATGCCTTTCTGGTTGAATCTTGGAATATAGCAACAGATACCGATGTCCGAAGACCATTATCGGCATATAACATCACCGGAATGTTTGCACTAGATTGCGAAACGTCTCTTGCCCTGAAACTATTTTATTTCAATTTATGTTCAATGAGTTTCTTTCTCCAGACGGGGTTCACGCCGTCCTATGCCAATCTTCATGGGATTCTGGGAGCATACCACATCTATGTGGGCCTAGGGCGTTTACATCTAATATTATCATGTATATCAGATATGGTTATGATTGTGGTTTTATGGGATGGGGATGTACAGGAAGCTGAACGATTTTTCCAATATTGCAACAATACGAATTGGGTATTATAATCACACCAGTTACATGATACTCATATTGATGGGTATTATTATTATATATTGTCAATGGACTTATATAGGAAAACCATAACTGGGAATGCTGTTACATGTTTGCTGCCACAAAACTGAGCAGTCCCCACGGTTATCCCTATGGAAATTTGTCCATCTGAGACATATCTCTAATACGTGGGGACGAGTTAAGAAACAGCCATAATACTGTGGGACAGACGGTCCCAAAGGGCTATAACACCTATTGATAAAACAGGCCTAGGACAGAGCTGGGTCCCTTGTCAGGAACTCCTGCTAAATAAAAACAGACGAGAGACAGAGAGTATGAAACGGGATGGACATACCCAAACTCGGGGGGGGGAGGACCCTACACCTGTTAGGGACAGTAGGAACGTTAGGAAAGTAATAAACATTGGGACATACTGATGCAGGATCCCAAACATACATGAGATTACGATAGAAAGGCCAACATAGAAAGGGGGTCACCAACCTTTGCTCAACGTTACTCACAATTAACATCCTCGCTTCTGACTATGACACCAGCAAGTCCTGTCCTGCATACCAGGACAACTTTTCAAAGTACACACAGGAGGTGGTACCTCAGACGTGGATTTGCTGGATCTTAAATGAGAGCCACTGTGGTGAGCCACTTGTACATACAAAACAAATGCTCCTTCTGTGTGTGTGTGTGTGGGGGGGGGGGGTATAATGCTTTAGGAAGTTAGATCATCAACAGGTAGGGCAACATTAGAAGAATGTCCCGTGGTAAGCCGTACCCCAGGAATTAAGGTAGAGCATAACAAAATGGGGTTTTTGGTTACCATTTATTGGTATCCAAAGTGATATTCCACTTCCCATTCTTTACAAGAAGGGTTATTTCACATGAAGAGGTCGTACAGCAGCTAGGGAGGATAGCTGGCTCTCCTAATTTCCCTCTCCGTTGATGGTATAGATAAGGAGGAGTCTAGGTGATTGAGTTTGGAATGCTGGTCAGGGTTCTGTCCTTGCCAAGACTGATATTTGTCTACATTCCACTTCTTCCGTTTCCAGATTGTGTCCACTTGCCAGGCTGCACTTTTGGGATCAGGATTACTACGATATGTGCCTCCCCATGGGTGTTTTATTATTCCTTTGCTACTTTAATGTTTGGTTCCTTTTTGGACTGGTGGTGCAGCACGGTCAGGTCATGAAACCGTGCTGCACTACCGTGATTATGTCATGTATGTGGTCCCCATGGGAAGGTACCTGTCAGCTCCTGTGGAGACGTCCGCCTTATCACCCGTAATTTAAGTGTTATCCTTATGGGGTGGTATTTTGCTGATGTCTTTCCTTAGACATTTGAAGGAACTGATCCTCACCGCTTTACCCACCTCACAAAACCATTAAGGGAGCACTTCTCTGTATGGCAATGTTTTCTTGTGGAGTCAATGGCCAGTCTTGTTGGCAATAGTAGGAAGTTCTCTATGACTTACACCTGTACACAGATGCCACTAGCAGCACAGGCATAGGATGGTTTTCTGTACAATGATCGGCAGCCATTCATAATGGGCAACCTGGTCTCCAAACAAGTTAGGGTTAAATGAAGTCTGAAGTCTTCCTTAAAATAGTCCTAGTTCCATCTCTCGCTGTGAGAAATTTATTGAGGGGAATATTAATGTTTTCTGCACCAGTAGGTTGTGACATCACCTGACCCTCTGCTCTTCCCCTCTGTCCCAGGGGACATGCTCCGTTAAAGGGCGTCTATAACTGAAAAATAGGTTATATTAAATTGACCATAACTGGAAACTATAATTTCCCAACCACCACTGTATCATTTTTTGTTGATCTGCCCCCTATTTCTTAGATATCCAATCTAAAACTTCTTATATTCAGCTGTCAATCAACTATTCTTCTAGGAGTAGTTTTACTGTAGCTGGAATGGTGATGGTATGATGTGAGTTTTGACAGTTGGAATGCTGTGTGCTGAGTGCAGGCTTGACAGTTGGTTTGTGGGAAAGAAGTAGAGTCGGATTGAAGTGGGAGTGGTTAAAAGAGGAGGGGGGATACTGCTCCTAAACAAAATGTGTGCTGTTGAAGGCATGCAGCAACACACACTATCAGAGTACGTGCTACTTACATGTATTCAATTTAGATTAGATGAGGCAAAGTAATTTTTTCGTATAGTGTCCCTTTAGACATTACGCTAGGGAAAACAGGAAGTACCTGAACAGATTTTTTTTTTTTTAAATTGGCAGTTGAGAAGGGGAGCTATTAATGCAGGAAGAGACTGGTCACATGACTACAAGCTGGTCACATGGCTCCAAAACAGGAAGTATTCAAACAGGAAGTAATATCGAAGACATTTTACAGCAATATTCTTAAATTGTACCTAGAGAGTTGATTTAGGGTTCATTTTGATGGTACAAGGGACAGCTTTTTTATAAACCCCTAAAGTTGTTTTTTTTAAGTGTGTGGATTTATATAAGCACCAACACTCTTCCGGATAGTGCTTTACAATTACATGTATACATTCTATAGCCCGCCCCGAAGAGCTTACAATCTAAGCACTTTATTGACACATACAACCTATCAGTATGGCTTTAGATTTGTGGGGAAACGGAGTGCCCGGAGGCACACGAGCCACGGGCTGCCAATTCTAGTCCAAATGTCCTCCTCCCCTCCCATGTAGTCCTTCTCAGGGGATTTAGTCTTAACGGGCCACATCTACCATTAGGCAGAGTGAGACATTTGTCTCAGGCGGCACGCCTGCACTGAAGAAGAAAGGGGCAGACAAGCATAGTGTGTGTGTGGGGGGGGGGTGCCGTGCCCGGAAATAATCAAGGGTGTCATTTAAAAGTTATTGACTCAGGCAGCAAAAACCTAGAAGTGCCCCTGGTCTAACATCCCTACGACTTAATGTTTGGTTCAAGACCAGGCTCGTAAGAGCGACTTGTATTGTGATGTTTTTATCTCAGTTTCAGCTCAACTAGTTTTCGCAACTGGACCCAGGATCTGCAGGATAGAAACGTTGTAGACCCCACATCGCTTTTAGACTCTTATAAGATTTTCGGTGGATGCTGGCTTCCTAATCCACTTTTTTTTTTTTGTTTAGTGGATTATAGGTTAAAAGTGGAGTGGGCTGGCTATTGGTCATGTGGCCATGATATATGTACAATTCCATAGGCAAACAGACTTGCTATATAGTTCAATGAAGCTTTATCAATTCATAGGGTCACTGAACCGAAACATCAGTGGCTAACTAGGAATCACTGGGCCCCCAGCAAATCTATTATGGGGCCCCTATCCAATGCTTCATTTACTGTGGTTTCAGAGGAGGCTATATCAGTCATAGGAAAAATAAGATCGGGCCCCCTGGCTCCCGGCCCCCCTGCGTTGCTCCTGCTCCCCTCTAGTTCGCCCCTGTGAAACATGTAATGGTGATGAATTAAATTAAAGTCTATTCCTTTTGCAGTTATCCTGCTGGTTCCCTTGTTTATATATTTGACTATTTGAACATGACACATTCACATCATTCCATTCATAGTACAAAACAATAGGCCACTGTATTTTAAGCCTTTTCTTATAAAGAAGAGAAGTAAGCTCTGTGTTTTTTATTATAAACGTACCCACTGTAGTGAGATTTACTATCCGGTAAAAACACACACTTTTAAAAATTCCGATGATTTCGCTGTCTTGTGCCCCGCCATTAATGACACCGTAATGATGGCGTATTTATAAATGTTCATTTAGACTGGTATTGACATGGCTATAAAGTATCGCCTAAGGGCCGCTGTGGTATTAATGGACGATACTGCGCGTAGCAATATACCGCGCTTTACCGGAACATAATTGCTAAGGAATATCTTTATAAAGTCTTTATATTTTTGCTATGTCAGTCTAAAGTCATTTGTCCTTCAACCCGCCTTATAGGTGAAAGGCATAGGGACGAGACAATAGGCATCTGAGAGACAGGTGTGATTGCCACTCCTCAGGTTACAAAATGAGAGATTAGGAGTACATAAACCGGGAGAGACGGAGGAGCGCTAAAACCTGGAATAAACCAGCCAGAAAGGATCCCCCAATACTATGGTAACTTGTCTTTATCGGGAGATTCAATAAAGTTCTTATCGTTTAAATGTGCTAATCTTGCCCAGCCAATCAGATCTCATTAACATTTGAAGCTAGCATCTGATTGGTTGGGGCAAAATTAGCACCATTTTAAACGATAAGAACTTTATTGAATCTCCCCTGTATATGTTTTTATCTTGTAGTAGAGATGGCGAACTGTATGGAAAGTTAGAAAACGGACCATTAAAGTCAATGGGGTCAAATAGTTTGAAAGTTTGAAAGAAATACAATTAAAAATATCAATGGTAACTTAATGTAAATGGCTGTGGACTGGGGAAATGGTCTGGGGAACATGTTCCATATCCAGGAATTTCGAAAAATTCACATTTTACTC
The DNA here is from genome assembly GCA_019447015.1 of Hymenochirus boettgeri. Taxonomy (NCBI): domain Eukaryota; kingdom Metazoa; phylum Chordata; class Amphibia; order Anura; family Pipidae; genus Hymenochirus; species Hymenochirus boettgeri. Next base: position 35,590 of record JAACNH010000086.1, read on the forward strand.
ACATATCGGTAATTTGATATTTACTTGCGTATTGGTATAATAGACATTTAATCACATATTCGAAATTCATATTTACTCGCGTATTGTATAATAGACATTTACTCACATATTCGTTAATTGATATTTACTCGCGTATTGGTATATAGACATTTACTCACATATTCGATAATTCGATATTTTCTCGCGTATTGGTATAATAGACATTTTACTCACATTATCGTTAATGTTGATATTTACTCGCGTATTGTTTAATAGACATTTTACTCACATATTCGATAATTCGATATTTACTTGCGTATTGGTATAATAGACATTTTACTCCACATATCGATAATTCGATATTTACTCGCGTATGGTATAAAGACATTTACTCACAATTCGATAATACGATATTTACTCGCGTATTGGTATAATAGACATTTTACTCACATATTCGATAATTCGATATTTACTCGCGTCATTGTATAATAGACATTTTACTCACTATTCGATAATTCGATATTTACTCGCGTATTGGTATAATAGACATTTACTCAAATATTTGTAATTTGATATTACTCGCGTATGGTAATAGAACTTTTACTCACATATTCGATAATTCGATATTTACTCGCGTATTGGTATAATAGACCTTTTACTTACATATTCGATAATTCGATATTACTCGCGTTGGATTAATAGACATTTTACTCACATATGATATTCGATATTTACTCGCGTATTGGTTATAAGAAATTTTACTCACATATTCGATAATTCGATATGGCCGACTGTATGGAAAGTGAAAAACGGACCCATTAAAGTCAAGGGAGTCAATAGTTGAAAAGTTGAAGAAATACATTAAAATATCAATGTACTTAATGTAAATGCTGTGGGACCTGGGAATGGTCTGGGGAAATGTCAAATCCAGACTTTTGAAAAATTCACATTTATATTCGATAATTCGATATTTACTGCGTATTGGTAAATGACATTTTACTCACATATTCGATAATTCGATATTTACTCGCGTATTGGTATAATAGACATTTTACTCACATATTGATAATTCGATATTTACTGCGCGTATTGGTATCTGACATTTACTCAATATTCGATAATTCGATTTACTCATGTATTGGTATAATAGACATTTTACTCACATATTCGAATTCGATATTTACTCATGGTATTGTATAATAGACATTTTACTCCCATATTCTAATTCGATTTTACTTGCGTATTGGTATAATAGACATTTTATCAATATTCGATATTCGATATTACTCGCGTATTGTTAATGACATTTACTCGCATATTCGATAATTCGATATTTACTGCGTATTGGTATATAGACATTTTACTCACATATTCGAAAATTGGATATTACGCGAGTATTGGATATAATAGACATTATACTCGACATATTCGATAATCGATATTACTGCGCGTATTGGTATAATAGACATTTTACTCACATATTCGTTAATTCGAATATTACTCGACGTTGGTATAATAGACATTTTACTCAATATTCGTTAATTCGATATTTACTCGCGTATTGGTATAATAGACATTTTACTTACATATTCGATAATTCGATATTTACTCGCGTATTGGTATAATAGACATTTTACTTACATATTCGATAATTCGATATTTACTCGCGTATTGGTATAATAGACATTTTACTTACATATTCGATAATTCGATATACTCGCGGTATTGTAAAATAGACATTTTACTCACATATTCATTAATCGATATTTACTCGCGTATTGGTATAATAGACATTTACTTACATATTCGTTAATTCGATATTTACTCACGTATTGGTTATAATAGACATTTTACTTACATATTCGATAATTCGATATTTACTCGCGTTGGTTAAATAGACATTTTACTTACATATTCGATAATTGATTATTTACTCGCGTATGGTATGGAATAGACATTTACTTAAATTCGATATTCGATATTTACTGCGTATTGGTATAATAGACATTTTACTAATAGACAATTTATCAATATCGATAATTTGATATTTACTCGGTATTGGTATAATAGACATTTTACTTACATATTCGTTAATTCGATATTTACTCGCGTATTGGTATAATAGACATTTTACTCACATATCGTTAATCGATATTACTCGCGTATTGGTTATAATAGACATTTTACTCACATATTCGATAATTCGATATTTACTGCGTATTGGATAATAGACATTTTACTCACATATTCGATAATTCGATTTTACTCGCGTATTGGTATAATAGAAATTTTACTCACATATTCGTTAATTCGATATTTACTCGCGTATTGGTATAATAGAACATTTACTCAATATTCGTTATTCGATATTTACTCGCGTATTGGTTATAATAACATTTTACTCACATATTCGAAATCGATATTTTACTCGCGTATTGGTATAATAGACATTTACTCAATATTCGATAATTCGATATTTCACTGCGTATTGGTATAATAGACATTTTACTACATATTCGATAATTCGATATTTACTCGCGTATTGGTTATATAGACATTTTACTCACATATCGTTAATTTGATATTTACGCGTATTGGTATAATAGACATTTTTACTACAATATTCGATAATTCGATATTACTCGCGTATTGGTATAATAGACATTTACTCACATATTCGTTAATTTGATATACTCGTATTGGATAATAGACATTTTACTCACATATTCGATAATTCGATATTTACTGCGTATGATTGTTTGTATAATAGACATTTTACTCACATATTCGATAATTCGATATTTACTAGCGTATTGGTATAATAGACATTTTACTCACATATTCGATAATTCGATATTTACTCGCGTATTGTGATAATAGACATTTTACTCACATATTCGATAATTCGTATTTACTCGCGTATTGGTATAATAGCATTTTACTCACATATCGATAATTCGATATTACTCGCGTATTGGTATAATAGACATTTACTCACATATTGGTTAATTCGATATTTACTCGCGTATTGGTTATAATAGACATTTTACTCACATATTCGATAATTCGATATTTACTCGCGTATTGGTATAATAGACATTTTACTCACATATTCGATAATTCGATATTTACTCGCGTATTGGTATAATAGACATTTTACTCACATATTGATAATTCGATATTGGCCGAACTGTATGGAAAGTTAGAAAACGGACCCATTAAAGTCAATGGGAGTAAATAGTTTGAAAAGTTTGAAAGAAATACAATTAAAATATCAATGGTAACTAATGTAAATGGATGTGGGACCTGGGAAATGGTGCTGGGGAACATGTTCCAATATCCAGACTTTCGAAAATTCAACATTTATATTCGATAATTCGATATTTACTCGCGTTGGTATAATAGACATTTACTCACATATCGAAAAATATCGAATTATCAATTCCACGAGTAAAATGTCTATTATACCAATACGCGAGTAAATATCGAATTATCAAATCCGCAAGTAAAATGTCTATGTAAATGGCTGTGGCACCTGGGAAATGGTCTGGGGAACATGGCACTGTCACCAAAACCTGTTAAAACACTTACTAAACACTAGCGGGCAATTGTCGGGTTTTGCACAAAATTAGCAGCAAGCGGTAGGTAAATATCGAATTATCGAATATGTGAGTAAAATGTCTATCTATACCAATACCATAATAAACGACAAACGATATGGAGTCAACATTATCAATGCGAGTTATCGAATCATGTGAGAAACATGTTAGTTATACCAAAAGGCGAGTAAAATATCGAATTATCGAATATGTGAGTATAACATTGTCTTATTATACCAATACGGGAGTGGTTAAATATCGAATTATCGAATATGTGAGTAAAATGTCTATTATACCCAATACGAGTTAAATATCGAATTACAATTTTGAGTAAAATGTCTATTACCCAATACGCGAGTAAAATCCAATTAAAGAATATGTGTAGTAAAATGTCTATTATACCAATACGCGCGAGAAATATCGAATTATCGAATATGGAGTAAAATGTCGTATTATACCCAATACGCGAGTAAATATCAAATTATAACAAGTATGTGAGTGTAAATGTCTATTATACCATACGCAGGTAGTAATATCGGAAAATGTATCGTATGTGAGTAAAATGTCATTATACCAATACGCGAGTCAGTAATATGAATATCGAATATGTGAGTAAATGTCTATTATACCAATACGCGCGGTAAATATCGAATTATCGAAATGCTGAGTAAAATGTTATTATACCATAAGCGAGTAATAACGAATTAACATAATAGTGAGTAAAATGTCTATGAGTATACCAATACGCGAGTAAATACGAATTAACGAATATGTGAGTAAATGTTATTATACAATACGCGAGTAAAATATGAATTTATCGAATATGAGTAAAATGTCTATTATACCAATCACGCGTAAAATATCGAATTATCGAATATGTGAGTAAAAATGTCTTATGTCTATTTGTTATACCATACGCGAGTAAATATCGAATTATCGAATATGTGAGAAAGTCTATTATACCAATACGCGAGTAATATGAATTAACGAAATGTAAGTAAAATGTCTATTATACCAATACGCGAGTAAATATCAAATTATCGATATGTGAGTAAAATGTCTATTAGTAAAATGTATTATACCAATACGAGTAAAATATCGAAATTATCGAATATGTAGAAAATGTCTTTTATACCAATAAGCGAGTAAATATCGAATTATCGAATATGTGAGTTAAAATGTCTATATACCAATACGCGAGTAAATATCGAATTAACGAATATGTGAGTAAAATGTCTTTATACCAATACGCGAGTAAATATCGAAATTAACGAATAGTGTAGTAAAATGTTCTATTATACCAATACGCAGTAATATCAAATTGAATTATATAGTAATGTATATTAGTAAAATGTCTATTATACCAATACGAGAGTAAATATGAATTATCGAATATGTAAGTAAAATGTCTATTATACCAATACGCGAGTAAATATCGAATTATCGAATATGTGAGTAAAATGTCTATTATTACCAATAACGCGTAAATATCGAATTATCGAATATGTAAAGTAAAACTGTCTATATACCAATACGTGAGAACATCGAATTAACGGAATATGTAAGTAAAACATGTCTATATACCAATACGCGAGTAAATATCGAATTATCGAATATGTGAGTAAAATGTCTATTTACCAATACGCGAGTAAATATCGAATTATCGAATATGTAGTAAAATGTCATTATTACCATACGCGAGTAAATATCGAATTATCGAATATGTGAGTAAAATGTCTATTATACCAATACGCGAGTAATATCGAATTATCGAATATGTGAGTAAATGTCTATTATACCAATAGCGAGTAAATATCGAATTACGAATATGTGAGTAAATGTCTATTATACCAATACGCGAGTAAATATCGAATTATCGATATGCGAGATAAATGTCTATTATACCAATACGCGAGTAACTATCAAATTTAGAATATGTGATGTAATGTCTATTATACCAATACGCGAGTAAAATTCGAAATTATCGAATATGCGCGCTAAAATGTCTTTCGTACAATTATACGCGAGTAAATATCGAATTATCGAATATGTAGTAAAATGTCTATTATACCAAACGCGAGTAAATATCGAATATCGAATAGTAGTAAAATGTCTATTATACCAATAGAGCGAAAATATCGAATTATCGAATATGTGAGTAAAATGTCTATATATACCAATACGCGAGTAAATATGAATATCGAATATGTGAGTTAAATGTCTATTATCCAATACGCGAGGTAAATATCAGAATTAACGAATATGTGAGTAAAATGTCTATTATACCAATACGCGAGAAATATCGAATTATCGAATATGTAGTATAAAATGTCTATTATACCCAATACGCGGTAATATCGAATATATGAATATGCGAGTAAAAATGTCGTATTATACCAATAACGCGAGTCAAATCTAAGTACGAATAATCGAGTAAAATGTTCTATTAACCAATACGCGAGTAATATCGAATTACGAATATGTGAGTAAAATGTCTATTATACCAATACGGAGGTATAATATCGAATTGAATATGTGAGTAAAATGTCTATTATACCATACGCGGTAAATATCGAATTATCGAATATGTAGTATAAAATGTCTATTATACCAACGCGAGTAAATATCAAATTATCGAATATGTGAGTAAAATGTCTATTTACCAATACGCGAGTAAATATCGAATTATCGAATATGGAGTAAATGTCTATTAATAACCAATACGCAATAAGTAAATACGAATTATCGAATATGGAGTAAAATGTCTATTATACCAATACGCAGAAAATATCGAATATCGAATATGTCGAATTTATAAAATGTCTATTATACCAATACGCGAGTAAATATCGAATTATCGAATATGTGAGTAAAATGTCTATTATACCAATACGCGAGTAAATATCGAATTATCGAATAGTGATGTCTATTTATACCAATACGCGAGTAAATATCGAATTATCGAATATGGGTTAAAATGTCTATTATACCATAGCGAGTAAATATCGAATTATCGAATATGTGAGTAAAATGTCTATTATACCAATACGCGAGTAAATATCGATTATGAATATGTGAGTAAAATGTCTATTATACAAATACGCGAGTAATATCGAATATCGAATATGAGTAAAGTCTATTATACCAATACGCAGTAAATATCGAATATCGAATATGCGAGTAAAAGTCTATTATACCAAACGCAAGTAAATATCGAATTATCGAATATGTGAGTAAAATGTCTATTATACCAATAAGCGAAGTAATATCGAATTATCGAATATGTAGTAAAATGTCTATTATACCCATACACGGTAGTAATATCGAATTATCGAAATAGTGAGTAGTAAATGTCATTATATACCAATACGCGAGTAATATCGAATTAACGAATATGTGAATAATGTCTATTATACCAATACGCGAGTAAATAATCGAATTTAACGAATATGTGTAGTAAAATGTTATTCTACCAATACGCGAGTAAATATCGAATTATACGATATGTGAGTAAAATGTCTATTATACCAATACGAGAAATATGAATTATCGAATATGGAGTAAAATGTCTATTCTACCATACGCGAGTAAATATCGAATTATCGAATATGTGAGAAAATGTCTATTATACCAATACGCGAGTAAATATCGAATATCGAATATGTGGAGTAAAATGTCTATTATACCAATACGCGAGTAGTAAATATCGAATATATAACGAATATGAGTAAAATGTCTATTATACCAATAACGGAGTAATATCGAATTATCGAATAGTGAGTAAAATGTCTATTAACAATACCGAGTATAAAATCGAATTATCGAATATGGAGTAAAATGTCTATTATAAACCAATACGCGGGGTAAAATCGAATTATCGAATATGCGAGTGAGTAAAAATGAGCTATGATTGTTTTTTTTATTTGTTTGTTTTTTTACCAATACGCGAGTAAAATATCGAAATTACGAATATGGAGTAAAATGTCATACAATACGCGAAGTTAGTAAAATATGAATTATCGAATATGTGAGTATAAATGTCTATTATACCACGCGAGTAAATATCGAATTATCGAATTGTGAGTAAAATGTCTATTATACCAATACGCGTAAAATATCGAATTATGCATATAAGTGAGTAAAATGTCTATTACCATACGCGAGTAAATATCGAATTATCAATAATGGAGTAGTAAAATGTCTATTATACCAATAGCGAGTAAATATGAATTACGAATATGTGAGTAAAATGTCTATTATAACAATACGCGAGTAAATATCGAATTATCGAATATGTGAGTAAAATGTCTTTATACAACTACGCGGAGTAAATATCGAATATATCGAATAATGTGAGTAAAATGTCTATTATACCAATACGCGAGGAAATATCGAATTAATAGATATGTGAGTTAAAATGTTCTATTATACCAATACGCGAGTAAATATCGAATTATCGATATGTGAGTAAAATGTCTATTATACCAATACGCGAGTAAATATCGAATTATCGAATAGTGTAGTAAAATGTCTATTTACCATATAGCGAGTAAATATCGAATTACGAATATGTGAGTAAAATGTCTTATTATACCAATACGCGAGTAATACGAATTACGAATGTATGTGTAAAATGTCTATTTACCACGCGAGTAAATTACGATTAACGAATATGTAAAAGTAATTATACCAATACGCGAGTAAATATCGAATTATCGAATATGGAGTAAAATGTCTATTATACAATACGCGAGTAAATATCATATCGAATATTAGTAAATGTTAAGTAAATGTCTATTATACCAATACGCAGTAAATATCGATTATAGAATATGTGAGTAAAATGTTATTATACCAATACGCGAGTAATATCGAATTATCGAATATGTAGTAAAATGTCTATTATACCAATAGGAGTAAATATCGAATTATCGAATATGTAGTAAAATGTCTATTATACCAATACGCGAGTAAATAGAATTATCGAATATGTGAGTAAATGTCTATTATACCATACGCGAGTAAATATCGAATTATCGAATATGGGAGTAAAAGTACTATGATACCAATACGCGAGTAAATATCAATAGAATATGTGAGTAAATGTCATTATACCAATACCGAGAAATATCGAATTATCGATATGTAGTAAAATGTCTATTATACCAATACGCGGGTAAATATCGAATCAATTATCGAATATTGGAGTAAAATGTCTATATACCATACGCGAGTAAATATCAATGAAACGAATATGGAGAAATGTCATTATACCAATACGCGAGTAAATATCGAATATCGAATATGTGAGTAAAATGTCTATTATACCAATACGCGAGTAAATATCGAATATCGAATAGTGAGTAGTAAATGTCTATTTACCAATACGCGAGTAAATATCGAATTATCGAATATGTGAGTAAAATGTTATTCTACCAATACGCAAGTAAATCGATTAATTAACGAATATGTGAAGTAAAATGTCTATTTACCAATACGCGAGTAAAATCGAATTATCGAATATGTAGTAAATGTCATATTAACAATACGCGTAATATCGAATTATCGAATATGTAAGTAAAATGTCTATTATACCAATACGCGAGTAATATCGAATTAACAATATAGTGAGTAAAATGTCTATTTACCAATACGACGGTAAGTTAAATATGAATTATCGAATATGTGAGTTAAAATGTCTATTATACCAATACGCGAGTAAATATCGAATATTATCGAATATGGAGTAAAAGTCTATTATACAATACGCGAGTAAATATCGAATTACGAATATGTGAGTAAAATGTCTATTATACCAATACGCGAGTAAATATCGAATAATCGAATATGTGAAAAATGTCTATTATACCAATACGCGAGTAAATATCGAATTATCGAATAATATGTGAGTAAAAATGTCTATTTACCAATACCGAGTAAATATCGAATTTCGAATATGTGAGAAAATTGTCTATATACCAATAGCGAGTAAATATCGAATTATCGAATATGTGAGTAAAATGTCTATTATACCAATACGCAGTAAATTCGAATTATCGAATAGTAGTTAGTAAAAATGTCTATTATACCAATACGCGAGTAAAATCGAAATTATCGAATATGTGAGTAAAATGTCTATTATACCAATACGCGAGTAAATATCGAATTAACGAATATGTGAAGTTAAAATGTCTATTATACACTACGCGAGTAAATATCGAAGATTAGAATATGTGAGTAAAATGTCTATTATACCAATACGCGTAAATATCGAATACGAATATGTGAGTAAATGTCTATTATACCAATACGCGAGTAAATATCGAATAAAGAATATTGTGAGAAAATGTCTTTATACCAATACGCGAGTAAATATCGAATTAACGAATATGTGAGTAAAATGTCTATTATACCAATACGAGTAATATCGAATTACGAATATGTGAGTAAAATGTTATTATAACAATACGCAGAGTAAATATCGAAATATGAACGATGTGAGTAAAATGTCTATTATACCAATACGCGATTAAATACTCGAATATAGAATATGTGAGTAAAATGTCTATTATACCAATACGCGAGTAAATATCGAATATTCGATATGTGAGTAAAATGTCTATTATCCAATACGCGCAGTAAATATCGAATTATCGAATATGTGAGTAAAATGTATATATACCAATACGAGAGTAAAATATCGAAATTATTAACGATTGTGCGTAAAAGTCTATTTATACCAATACGCGAGTATAAATCTCGAATTAACGGGAATATGTGAGTAAAAATGTCTATTATACCAATACGCGAGTAAATACGAAATATCGAATTGAAGTAAAAGTCTATTTATACAAATCGCGAGTAAATATCGAATTATCGAATATGTGAGTAAATGTCTATTATACCAATACGCGAGTAAATATCGAAATTAACGAATATGTGAGTAAAATGTCTATTATACCCATACGCGAGTAAATATCGGAATTAACGAATATGTGAGTAAAATGTCTATTATACCAATAGCGAGTAAATATCGAATTAACGAATATGTGGTAAAAATGTAATACCAATACGCGAGTAATATCGAAAGTAAACGAATATGTAGTAGTAAAATGTTATTATACCAATACGCGAGTAAATATGCGAATTACGAATATGTGAGTTTAAAGTCTCTTATACAATACGCGGCAGAAATATCGAATTATCGAATATGGTAGTAAAATGTCTATATCCAATACGCGAGTAATATCAATTCGAATATGTGAGTAAAATGTCTATTATACCAATACGCAGAAATACGAATAGAATATGGAGTAAAAGTCTATTATACAATACGCGGAGTAAATACGAATATACAATATGTAGTAAAATGGTATTATACACTACGCAGTAAATATCATACGAATATGTGAGTAGAAATGTCTATTATACCAATACGCGAGTAAATATCGAATTATCGATATGTGAAGTAAAATGTTTTATACCAATACGCAGAGTAAATATCGAATTAACGAAGATGTGAGTAACATGTCTATTATACCAATACCGAGTAAATTCGAATATCGAATATGTGAGTAAAATTATTATATACAATACGCGAGATAATATCGAATTATCGAATATATGTAGTTAGTAAAATGTTATTATACCAATACGCAAGTAAAATATCGATTATCGAATAGTGAGTAAAATGTCTATTATACAATACGCGAAGTATAAATATCGAATTCGAATATGTGAGTAAAATGTATATTTTAACAATACGCGAGTAAATATCGAATTATCGAATACTGTAAGTAAAATGTCTATTATACCAATACGCAAGTAAATATCGAATTATCGAATATGTGAGTAAATGTCTATTATACCAATAGCGAGTATAAATCGAAGTACGAATATGTGAGTTAAATGTCTTATTACCCAATACGCGAAGTAAATATCGAAGTATCGAATATGGAGTAAAATGTCTATTATACAATACGCAGTAAATATCGAATACGAATATGTGAGTAAAATGTCTATATACCAATACGCGAGTAAAGTATATCGAATTATCGAATATGTGAGTAAAATGTCTATTATACCAATACGCGGAGTAATGTAATATCGAATTAAGGAATATGATGAAGTGTAAAATTGTCTATACCAATACGCGAGTAAATATCGAATTACGAATATGAGTATAAAATGTCTATTATTAACCAATACGCGAAGTAATATCGAAATTATCGAATATGGCAGTAAAATGTCTATTACCAATACGCAGTAAATATCGAATTATGAATATGTAGTAAAATGTCATTATACCAATACGCGAGTAAATATCGAATTTCGAAGATGAGTAAAATGTCTATTAACCAATACGCGAGTAAATATCGAATTATCGAATATGAGTAAATGTCTATTATACCAATACGGAGTAAATATCAATTATCGAATATGTAGTAAATGTCTATTATACCAATACGCGAGTAATATCGAATTACGAATATGCAGTAAAATGTCTATTATACCAATACGCGAGTAAATATCGAATTATCGAATATTAAGTAAAATGTCTATTTACCAATACGCGATGTAAATATCGAATTATCGATATGTAGTAAAAATGCTTTATCAATACGCGAGTAAATATCGAATTATCGAATATGTAGAAAAATGTCTATTATACCAATACGCCGAGTAAATATCGAATTATCGAATAGTAAGTAAATGTCTATTATACCAATACGCGAGATAAATATCGAATTACGAATATGGAGTAAAATGTCTATTATACCAATCCGAGTAAATATCGAATTATCGAATATGGAGTAGAAATGTCTATTATACCAATACGCGAGTAAATATCAATTTCGAATATGTAAGTAAAATGTCTATTATACCCAATACGCGAGTTTAAATATGACGATATTTAATCGATATGCGAGTTAGTAAAAGGTCTATTATACAATACGCGAGTATAATATCGAATTATCGAAATGTGAGTAAAATGGTCTATTATACCAATACGCGAGTGTAAATATCAAATTATCGAATATGTGAGTAAAATGTCTATTATACAATACGCAAGTAAATATCAATTATCGAATATGTGAGTAAAATGTCTATTATACCATACGAATGAGTAATATCGAATTATCGAATAGTGAGTAAAATGTCTTTTATCAATACAGAGTAAATACGAATATCGAATATGTGAGTAAAATGTCTATTATACCAATACGCGAGTAAATATCGAATTACAATATGTGAGTAAAATGTCTATTAACCAATACGCGAGTAATACGAATTATCGAATATGTGAGTAAAATGTCTATTATACCATACGCGAGTAAATATCGAATTTCGATATTAAAATGGAATTTTTCGAAAGTCCTGGATATTGGAAAAGTTCCAGACATTCCAGGTCCCACAGCCATTTACAATTAAGTTACCATTGATATTTTATGGATTCTTCAAACTGTTTCAAAACTATTTAATCCATTGACTTAATGGTCCGTTTTAAACTTTCCATTACAGTTCGGAATATCGATTATCGAATAGTGAGTAAAATGTCTATTATACATACGCGAGTAAATATAGAATTACGAATATGTGAGTAAGTAAAATGTTATTTATACCAATACGCGAGTAAATATCGAATTATCGAATATGAGTAAAATGTCTATTATACCAATACGCGAGTAAATATCGAATTACGAATATGTGAGTAAAATGTCTATTCTACCGAAACGAGTAAATATCGAATTATTAACAAATATGAGAGTAAAATGTCTATTATACCAATAGCGCGGTAAATATCGAATTATCGAATAGTGATGAGTAAAATGTCTATTATACCAATAGCGGAGTAAATATCGAATTATCGAATATGTGAGTAAAATTTATTATACCAATACGCGAGTAATATCGAATTAACGAATATGTGAGTAAAATGTCTATTATACCAATACGCGAGTAAATATCGAATTAATAGAATGTGAGTAAAATGTCTTATACCAATACGCGAGTAAATATCGAATTATCGACATATGTGAGGTAAAATGTCTATTATACCAATACGCGAAATAGGCTATACAATATATAATTAACGGGCATATGTGAGTAAAAATGTCTATATACCAATAGCGGAGTAAATATCGAATTAACGAATATGTGAGTAAAATGTCATTATACCAATACGCGGTAGTAAAATCCAATAACGAATATGTGAGTAAAATGTCTATTATACCCAATAAGCGTGTTAAATATCGAATTATCGAATATGTGAGTAAAATGTCTATGATACCAATACGCGAGTAAATATCGAATTATCGAATATGTGAGTAAAATGTCTATTATACCAATACGCGAGTAATATCGAGTTACGAATATGGTAGTTAAAATGTTATTATACCAATACGCGAGTAATATCGAATAAGAATATGTGAGTAAAAATGTCTATTATACCAATACGCGAGTAAATTATCGAATTATACGAATATGTAGTAAAATGTCTATTATACCAATACGCGAGTAAATATCGAATATTGAATTGTGAGTAAAATGTTCTATTATAACAATACGCGAGTAAATCGGAATTATCGAATATGTGAGTAAAATGCTATACTTATACATACGAGAAGTAGTAAATATCGAATTGAACGAATATGTGAGTAAATCTATTATACCAATACGCGATAAATATGAATTAACGAATAATGTAAGTAAAATGTCTATTATACCAATACGCGGTAGAGTAAATATCAAAATTATCGAATATGTGAGATTTAGTTAAAATGTCTATTATACCAATACGGCAAGTAAATATCGATTACGAATATGTAAGTAAAATGTTATATACCAATACGCGAGTTAAATACAGAATTATCGAATATGTAAGTAAAATGTCTATTATACCAATACGCGAGTTAAATATCGAATTACGAATATGTGAGTAAAATGTCTATTATACCAAGTAATAGCTGAGCATGATATAAAATATCAGAATTTACGAATATAGTAAGTAAAAGTCTATTATCCAATACAGCAGAGTAAATATCGAATTATCGAATATGGAGTTAAAATGTCTATATACCAATACGCGAGTAAATATCGAATTATCGATAGTGTAGTAAAATGTCTATTATACAATACGCAGTAAATATCAAATTATCGAATATGTAAGTAAAATGTCTATTATACCAATACGCGAAGAGTTAAATATCGAATTATCGAATATGTAAGTAATGTCTCTTATACCATAATGAGTAAATATCAGAATTATCGTAGTGAGTAAATTAAATGTCTATTTATACCAATAGCGAAGGTAAATAATATCGAATATTACCGAATATTGTGAGTAAAAGTCTATTTATACCAATACGCGAGTAAAAATCGAATTATCGAAGTGGAGTAAATGTCTATTATACCAATAGCGATTAAATATCGAATTTCGAATAGGTAGGTAAAATGTCTATTATACCAATACGCGAGTTAAATATCGAATTACGAATATGCGAGTAATGGAAATGTCATACTACCCAATCCGCGAGTAAGATTGAAGATAAGTATGTAGTAATATTTATTATACCAATACGCAAGAACTATCAATTACGAATATAGTGAGTAAAATGTTATTATACCAATACGCAGTAATATCGAATTATCGAAATTATGTGAGTAAAATGTCTATTATACAATACAGCGAGTAATATCGAATTACGAAATATAGTGAGTAAAATGTCTATTATACCAATACGCGAGTAAATATCGAATTATCGAATATGTGAGTAAATGGTCTATTATACCAATACGCGAGTAAATATCGATATATACGAATTAGGTGAGTAAAATGTCTATATACCAATACGCGAGTAAGTAAATATCGAATTATCGAATATGGAGTAAAAATGTCTATTATACCAATACGCGAGTAAATATCGAATTATCGAAATGTGAGTAGTTACGTAAAATGTCTATTATACCATACGCGCAGTAAATACGATTATCAAAATGTGAGTAAAATGTCTATAACCATACGCGAGTAAATATCGAATTATCGAATATGTAGTTAAATGTCTATATACCAATACGGAAATATAAATACTCGAATTACGAATATGTAGTAAAAGTCATTATACCAATACGGAGAAAATATCGAATATCGAATATGTGGTAAATGTCTATTTACCAATACGCGAGTAAATATCAAATTAATCGAATATGGGAGTAAAATGTCTATTATACCAATACGCGAGTAAATATCAGATTAACGAATATGGAGTAAAATGTCTATTATACCAATACGCGAGTAAAAAATATCGAATTATCGAAATCGGTGAGTTTAAAATGTCTATTATACCAATACGCGGGTAAAATATCGAAAATAACGAATATGTGAGTAAAATGTCTATTATACCAATACGCGAGTAAATATCGAATTAACGAATATGGAGTAAAAAGTCTATTATACCAATACGCGAGTAAAATCGAATTATCGAATATGTGAGTAAAATGTCTATATACCAATTACGCGGGTAAATATCGAAATTATCGAATATGTGAGTAAAATGTCTATTATACCAATACGCGAGTATGAAGTAAAATACATAAGTAACGAATATATGATGTAGTTAAAATGTCTATTATACCAATACGCGGTAGTAAATATCGGAAATATATCGAAATATGTGAAAGTAGTAATGTCGATATATACAATACGCAGAGTAAATATCGAATTATCGAATATGTGAGTAAATGTTAGTTATACCAATACGCGAGTTAATACGAATTTCGAATATGTAAGTAAAATGTCTATTATACCAATACGCGTGTAAGTAAATATCAAATTACGATATGTAGTAAAATGTCTATTATACCAATGCGGTAAATATCGAAATTAACGAATATGTGAGAACATGTCTATATACCAATACGCGAGTAAATATCGAATTATCGAATATGTGAGTAAAATGTCTATTATACCAATACGGAGTAAATATCGAATTATCGAATATGTAGAGTAAAATGTCTATTATACCAATACGCGAGTAAATATCGTATATAATATCGAATATGTGAGTAAATCTATTACGTCTATTATACCAATACGCGAGTAATATGAATTATGAACTATGTAAGTAAAAGTCTAGATACCAATACGCGAAGTAAATCGAATGATCGAATATGTAAGTAAAATGTCTATTTATACCAATACGCGAGTAAAATCGAATTATCGAATATGTAAGTAACATGTCTTTTACCAATACGCGTAGGAGTAAATCATCGAATATTTAAAGAATATGTGAGTTAAAATGCTATTATACCAATAGCAGCGTAAATATCGAATTATCGAATATGTGAGTAAAATGATATTATAACCAATAACGAGTAAATATCGAATTATCGAATATGAAGTAAAAATGTCTATTATACCAATACGCGAGTAAATATCGAATTATCGAATATGTGGTAAAATGTCATTATACCAATACGCAAGTAAATATCAAATACGAATATGTGAGTAAATGTCTATCTATACCAATACGCAAGTAAATATCGAATTATCGAATATGTGAGTAAAAATGTCTATTATACCAATACGCAGATAAAATCGGAATTATCGAATATGTGAGTAACATGTCTATTATACCATACGCGAGTAGTAAATATCGAATTATCGAATATGTGAGTAAAATGTCTATTATACCAATACGCGAGTAAATAGCGAATTATCGAATATAAAATGTGAATTTTTCAAAAGTCTGATATTGGAAAAATGTTCCCAGGACCATTTACCAGGTCCCACAGCCATTACATAAGTACATTGATATTTTAAATCTATTCTTTCAAACGTTTCAAAATATTTGATCCATGACTTTAATGGTCTTTCTAACTTCCATACAAGTCGCATATCGATTAAGATATTGGAGTGTTAAAATGTCTATTATACCAATACCGAGTAAATATCGAATTATCGAATATGTGAAGTAAAATGTCATTATCACAATACGCGAGTAAATATCGAAATTATCGAATATGTGAGTTAAAATGTCTATTATACCAATACGCGAGTAATAGTGTAAATATCGAATTACGATAGGAGTAAAATGTCTATTAACCAATACGCGAGTAAATATCGAATTATGAATATGTGAGTAAAATGTCTATTATACCAATACGCGAGTAAATATCGAATTAACGAAATGGAGTAAATGATATTATACCAATACGCGAGTAAATATCGAATTATCGAATATGGGAGGTAAAATGTCTATTATACCAATACGCGAGAATACGAATTATGATATGTGAGTAAAATGTTATTATACCACTAGCGAGTAAAATATCGAATTACGAATATGTGAGGTAAAATGTCTATTATACCATACGCGAGTATGAATTATCGAAGTGAAGAGTAAAATGTCTATTATACCAATACGCGGTAAAATCGAATTATCGAAATGTGAGTTAAAATGTCTATTATACCAATACGCGAGTAAATATCAATTACGATATGTGAGTAAAATGTCTATTATACCAATACGCGAGTAAATTATCGAATTAAAGAAAAATATGTGATGTAAAATGTCTTATTATACCAATACGCGAGTATAATATCGAATTTAACGAATATGAAGAATGTCTATTATAATCGCAAGTAAATATCAAATGATATCGAATATGTGAGTGTAA